>JAKSZP010006839.1:0-119724 GCA_022478985.1 Massospora cicadina | reverse complement strand
GAGAAGTTGGCTCACTTGAGTCACAAACACTCTCTATACTCCTTAGATGAGGGACTCATTTACTTCTGCTCTCACATCTGGGTTCCTCCTCCTTCCGCTCAAAGGTATTCTGTGCACATCATGATCCCCCACGGTCAGACATCCCAGTAACAAGAAATGCGTTGATTTGATCAAGCGCATCTTTAATTGAGCGGGATTGACAAAAGAGGTCCCGCTTGGATCGCCAATTGTGTTACTTGCACTAGGGCTAAGTCAGATCGCTATGGGAAAAATGGCCTCCTGCATCCCTTACAGCAGGTGGAGGGTCCATGGACCTCGGTGTCTACAAACTTTATCGTTGAATTCCCCTGTTCTAACGGGTTCACAGCGGTGATAGTAGTGGTGGATCATTTCACAAAATTTTCCTTTTTTACCCTTGTACTCCCACAATCATGTCAGAAGAAACTGCCCATCTTTTTGTACGCCATGTGTACAATGCTCGTTCTTCCCCAGGAGATCATCAGTGATTGGGGCTCACAGTTTACTGCACAGTTTTGGAGTGAACTCCTATCAATCCTGAAAATATCCCCCTGTTGATCCATGGCGTATCACCCTCAGTCTGATGGACAGACTGATTGGGTCAATCAAGTCCTTGAACAGTACCTGCATTGTTATGCTGCAGCAGCGCAGGATACTTGGGCCAGTGACCTGCCCCTCGCCCAATTCACTTACAATAATGGGACTCATGTGTCTATGAGGTTTTCCCCTTATGAAGCAACGTTTAGTTATAATCCTTCGTTTTCAGTCAGGCTGTGCTTGCAGCCTGAGGTTCAAGCTGCTGCTGACCACACTGCCCATATCTGATCAACTCAAGCTTTAGTGTGGGAATACCTTACCAAAGCCATCAATGACTACAAGCTGTTCACGGATTATAAGCGTCTTCTAGGTCATGATTTTACGGTGGGTTCCTATATTATGCTTGATACCTGTCATTTAAAAATTCAAACCTCTTCCTGTAAATTCGTCAGTAAATGCTTGGGCGCCCATTTAGTGGAGGAGGTATTGGGTAATGGGGCATTCCAACTGAAGCTTCCTGCGCATTGGAAGCAGCACCCTGTTTTCCATTTTTCTCTGCTGTTGCCCTTCAAGGGTGCAATTCCCATGGAATTGGAACTGATTATTATTGATAATGAGGAAGAAGCCAAGGTAGAGGCTATCCTGGCATGCCGGAAGTCATGATGTTCCATCCAATATCTAGTGGCCTGGAAAGGGTATTTGGCTTATGAAAATAGTTGGGTCAAAGCGCGCGATTGCGTGAATTGCATAGACCTGGTCAAAGCATTCCATATATCCCATCTTAAGGCTCCCTGCCCCCCCAGAAAGTCGCAACAATTATGGCTATCAAGTTACCTAAGGCACACAAGAATGTGGCTCTGGTGCAGTTTCCCAGTGGGGGTGCCCTTCCTTTAGAAAAGGGTAATGTAAGTCCCGGGGAATGTCCCCTGGCTGTTGATTGGGCCATCTTCTCATTCCCGAGTAAAAAGATACTGAAGAGGATGTTGGTACCCCTCATTACTCATGGCAATCTCACTCACATAGTAGATGAGCAATGGGTAACAACTCTTCCATTTTGGATCCCACCCCCAGTACCCACACTCACCTTGACAGAACTGTTACAGTGAATTAGCAAAATCTGCGCCAAAATTGTCAAATTGAAATTGGCTGGATCTAATTTAAGTGGCAATCTGGCCAATGCCCAAATCTCAAATGGGCGGAAAGGCATGAAGACTGAGGTATTGGTCAGAACTCCCAACAGTTCCAATTTGATCAATATGCTGATCAAACAAAGCAACCTCCTACCAAAGTCGTTGAGAATCATCCTTAATAATCAGGCTATAGCATCGGGTGCCAGTGATGAGGGTTTGAAGCCCCCAGTAGGTAATTCAGGTGTTATGGCTGATGTGATGCCATTGACTGAACAAACAGTCCAGCAACCAGGCGTGGGTGGGTTAGGCGTCCCAAACCTGTTCCCAAATAAATGGACCTGCCCCTATGAGGGGTGGCCTTGGGGGATTCCTGTCACTCATTGGGCCAAACACCATTATGCCAACCATCAGAAATGTAGCCGAGCCCCAGTTCAGATGTGTGAGGTTGAACTGACAGTGACTCAGCCCACCACCCCATTTTGTGATGTCAGTTCTCAAGGAACAAACCCACCCATTCCCAAACAATTCACCAGTTAGATTGAAATTATGGGACCAAATCCCAGCTTGTCACTACCCCAATTGACCACTATCTAACCAGCTGCATAGCACTGTAAAAATTGTTGGCTGATTTTCTTCCTTTTCCTTCAAATAAAATTTTGTTAAAAAACCCAAAACTTTTTTTTATTTCTTCCAATTGCATCCCTGATGGCGTTTCCCTGGTGGCCTGTCAGTCCATATACCAGATGGGCTCTACCAGTACTCTTGGTCACTATGGCCTCCTCCATCATCGATTGGGTTCAGTGAGTCCAATATTTTTGGCTCTATGACCCTATTATCACTAACTTCCAGCAGCAATACATGGGGATCTTGTGGCTGTATATCCACCAATTGCAAGAGAGAATCTGTCTCCTTGCCACCCCAGTTGAAATGGCCCCATATGCCGAGGATCTCCTCGAGACTATCTCAGTGGTTCCACCCCCTGCAGCAAGACCCCCTGGGTCAGGAGAGGGTTCAGTGTGGTTCGTCATCGGGATTATTCTCACCTTTGTGCTGCACCAACAATTTGTCATTTCCCAATGCCCAGTTCCATATCAAGTTGTCCAGTTGGCAATGCCTCTGGCATTCTGGCTTGCTTTTTGGGTGCTTACACATCCCAACTGACAGGCCAGTCTAAACTTCTTCTGCCATTTCCATGACAATTACAGAGGCCTTGGTGCATCTGGGTGGGCTTAAATAGCCCTCGTTGATGATTAGAGCGCACTTGGCTTAGTCTTCAGGGCGATCATGACCTGCCAATATCCGCTGGCAAGGTCCATGGCTGAGAAGTACTGGGAACCAGCAAGCAGACAGAGAGAATTGTCAATCCAGGGGAGGGAATAACTGTAATTCTTGGTGATGGAGTTAAGTTGTTGATAATCCATCACCGCCTGGTGTTTGCCGTCCTTCTTTCAGACCAGCAGAAGAGGGGAGGCCCAAGGACTACGCGATGGGACCAAGAGCCCAGCGTTGAGTAACTGTTTAAGTTCCACTGTCACCTGAGCCTCTTTGACCTTGATCTTTCAGTAAGGCCAGTGTCAGCGCTACAGTTCCTTGGACTGGTGCCGGGGTTCGCGGTGGCTCAAAGCTGGAAAATTGGAAAAGAGCACTGAAGAGGAAACGGGAAAAATGGGTTAGTTTACTGAATACTTTATTAAATTAAAATGCTTCGATATTTATAGGGTGCATCAGGGCTCAGTGCCTTCAGGATCTTCGGAGCCTTATCCAATCAGGATCTTTCCTGATCTTCCTGAATAGCCTCCTTGAAAGAATCCTCAATAGATAGCATCGCTCACCTGACTGAAAGGGTGGAAAGGCCGCTCCACGTGACTCAGGAATAGGTGAGGATGATCCTGAAAGAGTTTTTCTTGGTTAGGTTTGATGACCAATTCAGCACGGCTGGATTCAGAAGATGGGAATTTGATACAATTTTTATCTTGAATCCCAACAAGGCCCCCTTCAAGATCCTGTCGGAGGGGGCTTACGGCTGGAGGAACTGACCATGCAAATGGTTTACAACAGTCCCCTGATTGATGTTGGCAATGGAGTACTCAGACTTCACCTTGTGTATAACTTTGTAGGGTCCAGACCACAGTATGTCAAGCTTGTTCTGTTGGCCTCCAGGTCGATGATGATAAAAGAGATTAATGTCACCTAGTTGAAATTCTGGTAAGGAGGGTCATCCGAGATTTGATTGGGATGTCTCTCTTCCAGTGGTGATAACAATGCCTCGAGTGGCTTGGGCTTGGAGCTGGACAATTTCATCGGCTAGAGCCCTTATATTTAAATCAGCATTCTCAGGAGTGGAGGCTTCAAGCAGGGGCTGGATGCTACTGGATAGCCGAGGGGCCCACCCATACAGGGCTTCAAGTGAGGACATTTTGATAACACGGTGATAGCTTACCCAGTAAGCAAGCAAGGCGCCGGGTAAATAATGGTTTTCAGCGGGCATGATCTGAGGTGTCCAACTTCCGCAGGATGGAGACAAGAGTTCCATTAGCCCGTTCTACCGCCCCATTAGTAGAAGGGTGGTAGGGAGCAGCGAAACTCTGGGTGGTTCCAAATAGCGAAGTTAATTCCTGTACTACCTAGGAGGTGAAGTTCAAACCATCGTCCGAGAGCAAGGTCTGGGGGCACCCATGCTGGGTGAAAATGGAGCGAACAAGGAATAGGGCGATAGCCTTAGCTGTGGCTGCAGGGACTGAGATCGCCTCAACCCATTTAGTTAGATGATCTATGGCAAGAATAATATACTTGTGACCATGTAGACCAGTGGGAGGGGACCCACCACATCGATACTAATGACATTGAAAGGCTTGGTTGGCGCAACAATGGAGTGCTGATATTGAGGGTTGGCCCAGTCTTAGGATTGGCAGGTCATACAGGCTTCCAGAACCTCTTGGATGGTTTTGACCATTTGGTCCCAGTAGCAGCGTGACTTCAGCCACTCATGAGTCTTCTTGACCGCACCATGCCCAACAGTAGTGTGGCCTTCCAGGATGGCGTCAGTATGAGAGGAGGGTCAGATGTAGGGAAGCCACTTCTTATTGACTTTCTTGTAGAGTAACCCATCCTTGATCTTGGTGTCTTGAGTTATTCAGCGGAGTTTGGCTTGGACCTGGGGGATTCCAATTCCCAACATTTGGGCTGTCCCATCAAGTCATAGAGCTGATCCTCCTCCGGGGCCAGGACTGCTAATACTGGCATCCTGGAGAGTCTGTAAGCATTTTGGTGAATAGCGCTGGTGTGGTGGATGATGGTGAAGTCATAGCTTTGTAGATGTAGGGCCCACCTGGCCAACCGTCCATCTGGGTCTTTCATTTGTTGCAAATCAAAGGGAAGAATGGTTGGTAATAATAGTAAAATGGGTACCATAGAGGTAGGGCCAGAAATGCTTGATGGCTAAGAGAACTGCTAGGCATTCCCTCTCGGTGACGCTGTAGTTCTTCTCAGCCTTGCTTAGGGTCTTGCTAAAATAAGCTACGGGATGATCAACCTGGTTCTCATCATGCTGAGCCAGGATAGCCCTGACAGCGATGTCGCTAGCATCCATGAACAGCAAGAAAGGCTTGTCAAATTGGGGATGAACTAGAGCAGGTTTAGTACATAAGGCCGTACATAAAGCGTTGAAGGCCTGTTACTGCTCAGGTCGCCATTCAAATGGTACATTTTTTTGCAGAAGGTAGAACAACGGCTTGGCAAGGTTGGTAAACTGTGGGATGAACTGATGGTAATAGCCCACCATACCTAAAAAGACTTTAATGTCTCATAGGCTTTGGGGGCGCGACATCTTTTCTATGTCATTGACCTTATTGGGGATAGGTTGAATGCCACGCTTGGAGATCTTATGGCCTAGAAACTCTAGCTTGGTCTGGAAAAAGGAGCACTTTGAGAGCATGAGCTTGATGAAGGCCTTCCAGAGACGCTCAAAGACTTCCTTAAGATGTTTGACATGTCCGTTAAAAGTTTGCGAAATAACAGTGATGTCATCCAGGTAGACTAGGACACATGAGAGCTTCAAGTCCCCAAGGATCCCATCCATGGCACGCTGGAACGTGGCCAGGGCGTTACAGAGGCCTTGGGGCATCAGGGTGGGCTTGAACAGCCCTTCATGGGCGATTAGAGCACATTTGGCTTGGTCTTCAGGAACGAGCTTGACCTGCCAATACCCGCTGGTGAGGTCCATGGCTGAGAAGTACTGGGAACCTGCAAGCAGAAAGAGAGAATCATCAATCTGGGGCAGAGGATAGCTGTCCTTCTTGGTGATAGAGTTGAGTCGTCAATAATCCATCACCACCCAGTGCTTGCCATCCTTCTTTCAGACCAGGAGAAGAGGGGAAGACCAAGGACTATTTGAAGGGACCAATAGCCCCATGTCGAACAGCTGTTTGAGTTCTACTGTGACCTGGGCCTCTTCGACCTTGCTCTTGCGGTAAGGCCAGGACTGAAAAGGGGGCATCCCCAGTTTCTACATGGTGGAGGACTCCGTTCATCCTTCCAAAGTCGTAGGTTGAAGTGAATAATAGATCTGAGTATTCCTCCGGGAGCTCCTGAACTTTAAGTTGCTGTTCATCAGAGAGGTCCTTTCCTATGTTAGCGTCGACCAAATTAATTGAGGGTGGTGACCCCAAGCCAAAGTCCCTCAAATCCCCAAAGCTTCAGACGTCAGCAACAGCCCCCATCAGTAACAGGTGGATGTAAGTGGCGGGTTGGTTAGGACCTATAACTTTTGGTTTGTCAGTCAGGTTGGATAGCAACACTGATATTGATCCAACATATGCTGGATCAAGGATTCCAGGGCAGGTCAGCACTTCCTTAAGAGATGGGTTATCCAGACCTTGGACCTCCAGTAAATACCCTGAGGGAATGTTGATGTGGACCCGGGTGTCAACAATGACCTGGGATTTTGGGGGCATGGTAGTCACCCAGGGTAAGTAAATTGGCATCCCCTCTGATCCATCCACAGCAGGAGGGGGTAGCTGGACTCAAGAGCCCCAGATGTGGTACTTGAGCTGATTGATTCATCCTTCGGTCTCCAGTAGGCAGGCTCAGGCCTTGACATCAGCCCTAGAATCATGGGCAGTTTTGAAAACCAGAGGGACTCGGTGTCCTAAAAGGGAGAGAAAACCACCATCATAGTGGATAACAGCCAAATAGTCTCAAAGAAACTAGGTCCCAAGGAGCAGATCGTAGCTAGTGTTGTCCAGAGCAATGGCAGTTGTATCCAAAGTGAGCTTCCCAAATCGAATCAGTAGAGAGGAATAGGCCCCTATGGATCAGGTGCACTGAGGGCCAGCTGTGCCATACTCCATGTAGTGCGGCATATTGGGGGCAACCTTGATGCGTTTCATCAGCCTGGAAGAGATAACGTTCATGGGGGAGCCACTGTCAACTATGGCGTAAACTGGAATCTTATGGACCTGGACAGCGACTCAGGTGACCAAACTTTCAAACTGAGGTGGCAACGTAAGGAACATGGGAGAATCCTCAGAAGAAGAGTAAGCAGTATCAATGTCTTTATTGTCATTAGATACTGGAGCTACTTCTTCGGGGTTAATGGCTTCTGGTTTGTGTGTAGGGGTTACTTGAGGCTGGACAGGGGTGTCAGCATAAAGCGCTTCGTCCTTCATGCTGACTGACCTTTTCCCACCTCATCAGCTAGACGTTTCCAACAAGTCTTAGCGCTATGCCTAAAGCCATTGCAATAGGTGCACCAAGTTCGGGGTTTTTCTGGTTCTCAACTACATGGACCTTAGGGCGTTTAGAGGGGCCAGAGGACGCAGCTTTAGAGTGCAGGATCGTGGCAGGGATCTTGTTGAGGGTCTCCTTAATCTCCCTGATACAAGTGAACCCATTCTTTTGCCCAATCATGTGCATCTGGACCTCAGGATAGGACCCCAGGGTGGAGATGATGGCGGTGATGGCGTCGTCCAGAGTGATATGGTTTGTCAGAACCAGAGGTTGTGTTTGAGCGTAGAACCAGTTGGCAAACTCCATAGGGTTTTCTCCTTTGTTAAGTTGAATGCCCATGAATGCTTGCTTCTGGTTGGCCAAGGTTTGGTTACTGCCTAACTCTTGGATCAGGGCGGTGCAGATCTGTTCCCAGGTGTTACACTCCTTCAGATGGGGAGTCATGATTTCCCAGGCGGTGCTGTCTAGGCAGGAGTGGATGTGCTTCACCTTTTGTCAATTGGTGGCCTCCTCAATGGAACTCCTGTAGGCATACAAGAAGGAGGCGATACTCTCCCATCCGGGGGTGAACTTTTCCTTGAAGCTAGGTTTAAAGTTAGCAACAATAGGAGTGGAAAGGGTGTTTTTTTTTTTTTTAGTACTAGATGGTCCCAGAGTGGAAAGGGTGTTAATGCCTGGGATAGGTGTCAGTTCTGAGATCTCCATTTCTGCATATTCTTGAGGAACCCGCTGATCTAACCGCCTCTGCAAGCCTTCTAAGTCTTCTTGGATATTGCCAATTTTGAATGAGGGTGGAAGCGGACGCCTTGCTGGCAACCTGCTCCTTTAAGGATTGAATCTTGGCGTTCTGTAGTTGGAGCTGGTTTTTGATGGTGGCCAACTGGGTTTTAAACCCACAACATGTTGTTTCAATATGGGAGATGCGAGCGTCAGTGAGCCTCATGAAAGCGCTGAGGTTATCCATCTCATCCGACAGCACTTCAATGTAGACCCTGGGGTCAAGGGGGAAACATCCGCTCGGAGCTTGCACCCCAATGCCACCTTTTGGATCTGGTCCCACAGGGCAGCCAGGGCGGTTATTATATCCCTTTTCCAGGGGTCTTTGGGCTCACCTGAGGTTGGGGGTCCTGAAGGCCCTTGAGGCCCATGCAGTCCCTCAGGTCCAGCTGGCCCTTGACATTCTTCAGGACCTTCTGGCCCCCTAGGCCCTTCTGGCCTGGCAACTGCGGGGGGATAGTCATGAGAGGCCAGCTCTCAGTAGCGCTGCTGTAGGGATTGTAGCAATTCTTTGGCTTGTTGTAAACGCTGGGTCCATGTCACTTCAAACTGCTGGGCGTTTTGGCGAAACTGCTCCTCGAGGTAGCTGGAGATGCCGCTATCTAATATCACAACTTGATCACGGATCTCATTGATTAGTCATCAGTTATTGTGTATAGCTTCATGATTGTTGTGCACAAAGGAGGAGGCAGCGTTATAGAAGGTGATAATATATAAAGTAAATTTTGGGTGAGCCCTAGGTGCCAAGAGACCTCCTGATGGTGTAATCCTACTAACTGGAGGAGGCAATGAATTGCGGGATGGGCGAAGTTATATAGGTAGCGATCAGGCCCCAAGGTAAGCTCCCCAGAAGGTGATACAGCTGAGGCATAGAGGTCCTGCATTGTGGATGGTACAGCGGAGGCGCGGGAGTGGCTGGAGCAGGCGCCCTCAGTGTAGATGCTGAGGACTAATTGTTGGACAATATCATTGGTGTGTTCGAACTGAAGTTGATATTGGCTCTCATCTAGGGAGGGCAGCGAGAGTTGGAAGGTGGCATGGAACTCTAGACTTTCTGGCTGCGAGGGCAGCGTTGCATACTGCAAAGTACTAACCCATCGAGTAACACTCCTCAATTGACCAGTTGTTTGATCATCAGGGCTGCTGTTGGTTTCCATTTCTTGTGATAGACGTTTTCACTTAGGTCAGCTCGGAGCCCCTGTAGTGAGCACCAATTTTGTTGGCGCCATAGTTCCTTGGACTGGCGCCAGGGTTCGCGGTGGCTCAAAGATGGAAAATTGGAAAAGAGCACTGAAGAGGAAACGGGAAAAGTGGGTTAGTTTACCAAATACTTTATTAAATTAAAATGCTTCAATATTTATAGGGTGCGTTGGGACTTGGTGGCTTTGGGATCTTCAGAGCCTCATCCAATCAGGATCTTTCCTGATCTTCCTGAATAGCCTCCTTGAAAGGATCCTCAATGGATAGCATCGCTCACCTGACTGAAAGGGTGGAAAGGCCGCTCCACGTGACTCAGGAATAGGTGAGGATGATCCTGAAAGAGTTTTTTCTTGGTTAGGTTTGATGACCAATTCAGCACGGCTGAATTTGGAAGATGGAAATTCGATACAATTTTTATCTTGAATCCTGACAGCCAGTATCAAAAAGGGGGAGCATCCCCAGTTTCTATGTGTTGGAGGACTCCGCTCATTCTTCCAAAAGCATGGGTTGAAGTTAAATAATAGGTCTGAGTATTCCTCCAACATCTCCTGAACCTTATGTTACTGTTTGTCAGAGAGTCCTTCCCAATATTAGCATCGACCAGATTAACTGAGGGTGGTGACTTCAAGCTGAAATCCCTCAAGTCCCCAAAGCTTCAAACATCGGCAACAGTCCCTATTGGTAATAGGCGGACATAAGAAGTGGGACTGTTTGGACCTACAATTTTGGTTTGTCAGTCTGGTTGGCTAGCAACACAGATATAGATCCAGCATACGCTGGATCAAGGATCCTGGGGCACTTCAGCACTTCCTTAGGAGATGGGTTATCTAGGCCTCAGATTTCCAACAGGTACCCTGAGGGAATGTTGACATGGACCTGGGTGTTGATTATGACTTGGGATTTCAGGGGTACAGTAGTCGCCTGGGATAAATAGATCAGCATCTCTTCCAGTCTGTCAACAGCAGGAGGGGGTAGTCGGACTCAAGAGCCCCTGATATGTACTCAAGCTGATCAATTCAGCCTTCAGTCTCCAGTAGGCAGGCTCAGGCTTTGACCTCTGCCTTAGAGTCATGAGTAGTTCAAAAACCAGAGGGACTCGATGTCCTAGAAGGGAGAGGAAACCACCTTTGTAATGGAGCACCTCTGAATAGTCCCAAAGGAAATAATTCTAGAGGAGCAGGTCATAACTGGGGTTGTCTAGCGCAACTGTGGGGGTGTTCACAGCAAGCTTTCCAAAATGCAACGACAAGGAAAAATAAGCTCCTATAGATTGGGTACACTGCGGGCTGGCTGTGCCATATTCCATGTAGTGGGGCAGGTCTGTAGCAATCTTGACCCGTTTCATCAACTTGGAGGAGATGACGTTCATGGGGAAGCCACTATCAACTATGGCGAAAACTGGAATCTTATGGATCTGGATGGCGACTTGGGTAACTAAACTTCCAAATTGAGGCGGTAATGTGAGGAACATGGGAGAATCATCAGAAAAAGAGAAATCAGTATCAACGTCTTTATTGTCATCAGATACCAAAAGTACTTCTTCTGGTATGACGGCTTCAGGTTCATTCATGGAGGATAGTTGAGGCTGGGTAGGGATTTCAGCATAAAGCACCTCATCCTTCATGCTGACAGTTCTTTTCCTGCCTCCTCAGCAAGATGTTTCCAGCAGGTCTTGGCACTTTGTATAAAACCATTACAATAGGTGCATCGAGGATGTGGATTCTTCTAGTTTTTGACTATGTGGACCCCTAGGGCGGTTAGAGGGACCAGTAGAAGTAGTCTTAAAGTGTAGGATCAAGGCAGGGATCTCGTTGAGGGCCTCCTTGATCTCCCAAATACAGGTGAACCAATTCTTCTGCCCGATCATATGCATTTGGACCTCAGGATAGTATCCCAAGGCAGAGATGACAGCGGTGATAGCATCATCCAGGGTGATACAATTCGTCATGACCAAAGGTTGTGTCTGGGCGTAGAACTGGTTGGCAACTCCATAGGGTTTTCTCCTTTATTCAGTCAAATGCCCATTAACGCTTGCTTTTGGTTGGCCAGAGTTTGATTGCTGCCAAACTCTTGGATCAAGGCTGTACAACCTGTTCCCAGGTGTTACACTCCTTTAAATGGGGGGTCATGATCTCCCAGGAGGTGCTATCTAGACAGGAGTGGATATACTTCACCTTCTGTCAACCGGTGGCCTCCTCCATGGAACTCTCATAGGCGTACAAAAAATGAGGCAATACTTTCTTATCCAGGAGTGAATCTTTCCTTGAAACTAGGTTTAAAGTTAGCTATGATGGGAGTAGAAAGAGTGTTAACGCCTGGGATGGGTAACAGCTCCAAGGTCTCCATTTCTGCATAATCCAGAGGAGCCCGCTGATCCAGCCACCGCCGCAAGCCTTCTTAGTCCTCTTGGATTTAGTCACAATTTTGGCTGAGGGTGGAAGCAGAAGCCTTATTGGCAATCTGCTCCTTTAGGGATTGAATCTTGGTGTTCTGTAGATGGAGCTGGCTTTTAAGGGTGGCCAACCGGGTTTTGAACCCTTAACAAGTTTGTTCAAGCTGGGAGATATGAGCATTAGTAAGCTTAGTGAAGGCACTGATGTTATCCATCTCATTTAACAATGCCTCAATAGAGACCCTGGGGTTGAGGGGGACACCGTCTGATCAGAGCTTGTATCCCAGTGCCAACTTTTGGATTTGATCCCATAAGGCAGCCAGGGCTGTCATTACATCCCTTCGCCAGGGGTCTTTGGGTTCACCCGACGTTGAAGGGCCTGGGGGCCTGGAGGGCCCTGGAGGTCCGCAGGGTCCTTTGGGTCCAACTGGCCCTTGACGCCCCTCAGGGCCTTCAGGCCCCCTAGGTCCTTCTGGAACAGCACTCATGGAGGGGTAGTCATGAGAGGCCAGCTCTCAATAGTGCTGTTGTAGGGATTGTACCAATTCTTTGACTTGGAGGAGATTCTGGGTCCCTGTCACTTCAAATAGCTAAGCGTTTTGATGAAATTGCTCCTCGAGGTAGCTGGAGATTCCGCTGTCCAACACTAAAATTTTATCGCAGATCTCATTGATTAATCGTTGGTTAACAATAATAGCTTTGTGCTTGTCATGCACAAAGGAAGAAGCGGCATCATAGAAGTCGATGATGTAAGAATGTAAATTCTGGGTGAGTCCTAGTTGCCAGGAGACCTCCTGGTGGTGCAATCTGACTAGCTAAAGGAGGTGATGGATAGTGGGGTGGACAAAGCTACAAAGGTAGCAATCAGGCCCCAGGTTAAGTTCCCCAGCTGGCAATACAGCTGAGGCATAGAGGTCTCACATTATGGAAGGTATGGAGGGGGCACAGGAGTGGCTGGAGCGGGCGCCCATGGAGTAGATGCCGTTTATTAGTTGTTGAATGACATCATTGAGGTTTTCATACTGGAGTTGGTATTGGCTCCCATTAAGGGAGGGCAGCGAAAGTTGAAAGATGGCCAAAAATTCTAGCCTCTACAGCTGCAAGGGCGGCATTGTGTATTGCAAGGTACTAACCCATTGAGTAATGCTTCTCAACTGACCAGTCATTAGGTCATCAGGGCTGCTAGTAAAACCATTTTTTGTGATAGACGTTTTCACTTAGGACAGCTTGGAGCCCCCTGTAGTGAGCACCCCTTCTGTTGGTGCTACAGTTGTTCAGACTGGCGCTAGGGTTTGCGGTGGCTCAAAGATGAAAAATTTGGAAAGAGCACTGAGAAGGAAAGGGAAAATGGGTTAGAATACTAAATACTTTATCAAGATAAAAGGCTTCATTGTTTATAGGGTGCATTGGGACTCGGTGCCTTTGGGATTGTCAGGGCCTCATCTGTTCAGGATCTTTACTGATATTCCAGAATGGCCTCCTCATGGGCGTCCTCAATGGATAGCGTTGCTCACCTGACTGAATGGGTAGTAACGCCGCCCCACATGACTCAGGAATAGGGGAGGAGGATCCCAAAATAGATTTAGCTTGGGTAAGTTTGACAAACAATTCAGTATGGCCTGATTTGAAAAGAAGGGAATTTAATTCAATTTTTATCTCAAATTATGACAGTCTGCAATGGCAGCAGTCAAGCTATTGGAAACACTTGAAGTTAAATTGGGGTTTAGCGCATGTAAAATGACAATATTTTTTGTTTTTGTGTTAAGCCAGCGCTTTGGCGTCATATAATAAATGCACAGGTCAACACACATGTAACACATCAGATACTGTATGAATATAGCTCTGGGAAAAACTTTAACAACATTAATAAACATTATTATCAAAAATAGGGTGTTTATCAGTCAAATAGAGAGCACACCGTAGTATCTGGTACTTCTGGTAGCTCAGGAGCTCGTTTTCTCAACTTAATAGTAGACTAAAATTATATACTTAGGGAAAAGTCCCCTTTACATATGTAAATCTCATTTAGATATATCTCTCTACCAGAGTTCTCATTGATGCATTTCATGGTCACTAAGCAGCCTTAAAATTCATAATCTTCCAGCGTAGTATTCCAGTTAGAACCATGAAAGTGAGTGAATAGGAGTTGGGACATTTTCAGCATAAAATTGATAAACCAGAATAAAAAATATGCCAAAGAAAAAGAAATTATGGAGGCTGACCATAATAATTATAAAGGACCTTATTACCAATTTTTATGCTAATACAGGGTAAAAAGAATATTGATGATGAACTAAAATAAGAGGCAATCAATAGATTGAAGCCACGGCGTCAGTGATTTTATAATATAAGGGAACGAGAAATGCGTCAATGGGGATTTAGGAATTTGATCAATATTATATTAATAAGTGACCAACTTCCTATAAACATATGGGGCTCGCGTCATATGAATTCTAGGAGCAGATCAAACTCTTATATAATTATTACTGAATATAAAAATTAGTTATAATTATACATGATGGTTTATCAAACCAATTACAACATTTCCCCCACTTGACAAAACATCAGGTAACAAAGATAAGTGGTGGTCTGAGAAGTTATAAAGAGCATGTGGCTATAAAGCTGGAGGGCTGATAGTACTGTTTAAGGAACTTAGCATGCATGTATTGATAAGATAACCATTAGTGGGATCCTTCAGAGTGTAGCTATCTATAGACTTCTTCTTTATAATATCAAAGGGACCTTTCCAAATATTCTCTAGTTTGCTATTCTTTCCAAAGCCATGGTTAACAAAATACAAAAATAATTCCCCTATGCCAAAAGTAAATAAAGTCCATAAGTCCTTGTTATCACGCGCTCTAGCCTTGACTTTCTGAGCCAACTTGGTGGAATAGGCATAAATTTGTAGCTGAATTAAGGTTCATATAAGCTTTTCAAAATATTGATTGGACCTCATACTTTCTTTAACACATAAATATAAAAGTGGATGCTGCGGGGATGTTTCCCATGTAACAACTAAAATAATGAGTGCCTGGTGGCTGAGTGATAAGTGATATTATAGGCAAACATATTGAAGGAAAAAAGATGCACCAGCTGGACGCCTTGCCAGTAACTAACTTATGTAAAATACCCACAAGGGTACCGTTCATTCTTTCCATAGTGCTGTTGGTCTCATAGTGATAGGGCGTAGACAGTAACCCACTTATATCCACAAACTCATTGACTTTACTGATCATTTGGGGCTTAAAAATTATTCCCATTATCTGTTTACATAAACTGGGGGAATGCTGATAAACTATATTTTCCAAAATATACTTAGTGGTAGTCACCGCACCCAGTACTTAACTCTTTGACCTCCACCCATTTAGTGAGTGATAAATGACCAAGTTGATATACTTGCTCTGGCCACCAGTATTTTCCAAAGGGCCCACAACGTCAATAGAAATGGTGTTCCAGGCAAATTGGGTTTGACTAATAGATATGAAGTGGCCTTCAATAAGGCGCTTCCACTTGGCATATCTTACAATAACTGAGCATCTTATTAATATTAAAAGGCATTGACTCCCAATAGTATTGTGATATCAACTGTTTGAGCGTTTACCTAATTGGCCATGCCCCATCACCTTGTGGATATGATGATTAAGTCATTCTAATCAGTGGGCTGAGGTAATATGACGGATTATCAAAAAATATAAAGTTTTATGTCTTTATTGAAGGTATTTGTCTTAGCTTTTCCATCTTGCGTTGAACCTCTTTCAGTTATTTATCATATTGCTGACCTAACATTTTATCAAACAATTAATCAGCCTTATCAGCCAATAAGACTACAGTAGGCAACTGGGAGAGTCCCTACACGTTTTGATGCTGATGCCAGGACAGTGTTAGGATTTAAAGTAGTAGGCTTGTAATTTCAAAGCCCAGCGGGCCAGTCAATCTTCAAGTTCTTTAAGATTTGTAACCATCACAAAGAGGCATGTTTCAGTACACACCTTAAAGCGTACCTTATGGATGTAAACAAAAAACTGTTTACAAGCATAAATAATGGCTAGATAATCCATTTTTATTAACAATATAATTCTGTTTTGTATATCCAGAATATTACTGCAATAAGCAATGGTGTTCAACCCCTTCAGAATCCAGCTGAGATAACACTGCCCTACAAAAGAGAGGGATGTGTCCATATGATTGATGAATGGCTTATCAAAATTTGGGTATATGAGTATTAGCGCTTGTGCAAGGCACAACCTTAGCTTGTCAAAAGTTATCTGACAGTCTTTAGTCACTCAAATTGCACTCCATTTTTTAGGAAGATGAAATAATAGTTTACCTGTTTTTTGAAATTTTTCACAAACTGACTATAGTAGCTGACTATTTACAGGAACACTTGGATGTCTCACTATTTGGTCATGTAATCCATTTAATGGCTTCTATATTTTCCAGTTGGAGCTGTAAGCATTGCTTATCAATGATGAACCCCAGTTATCTGAGTTGCTCTCAAAATTAAGCTACACCTATATGGCTTGAATTTAAGATTGGCCTTGGTGAGCTGGCAGAACACCTCCTCTAAGTGCTGTAAGTGTTTATTAAACGTTCTTGAAAATTCTTTTGTTATCATCTAGATAAACTAAGACATAAAAGATCTTAAATCGCTAATACTCTGTCCATAGCCCATTGGAAGGTCGTGAGGGGCGTTGCACAGCCCTTGTGGAATCTGAGTTGATTGATCAAGACCTTAGGCAGTTATCTTTGCGCACTTTTTCTGCTCATAACTAGGCATCTCAATCTACCAGTAACCAAAAACCAGATACATGGCTGAGAAATATTGAGCGCCGCCCAAGCGGTCCAGAAC
Organism: Massospora cicadina; assembly: GCA_022478985.1. Lineage (NCBI taxonomy): Eukaryota > Fungi > Entomophthoromycota > Entomophthoromycetes > Entomophthorales > Entomophthoraceae > Massospora > Massospora cicadina. The sequence continues at coordinate 103,094 of JAKSZP010006839.1, read as the reverse complement.
ATCAACTATCCATGTTAAATGATAGAAGCCTTTTTGGCAATATTGTTGAACTTCTGGTAATCTACTACCACACAGTTAGAACCGTTCTTTTTTTTTAATAAACACTAAGGTAGGCCCATGGACGCTTGGAGGGCAATAACATCCCATGTTGCAATAGCTGGTTAAATTCAGCATTATTGATCTCATCTGCCACCTTGAGCGCCTATTAGGACAAGGTCAAATGGGCGTATGATTTCTGGTATCAATCTGGTGCAACACATCATCTGCACAGCCCAAATAAAAATCATTTTTTGCAAAAATCGCACTATACTTATTGAAAAGGGCCAAAGATTTTTCCTTCTTATCAGTTAACCTGATAGGCTTCCCAGTGGCACCAGAGCACAAACAGAGACAGGTATCGCCAGTCAGGACAAGTTCCTCCAAGGTACCAAAGTCATGGTTATTCTCTACTTCCTCTACTAAAAGATTTTTTACAAATGCAACGATTTAGTGTCACTTGATTTGAATATGATGTGGATATAGGTTGTCTAACAATACCTTAATTTCTCCATGATCAGGAAGGTACTTCCTAGCATGGTGGTAGATTTGAGATTAGAGAAGCAGAATGGCACAAATATTGCTGTATAACTTTTAGGGAATTTTCAGGTTAATTTCTGTACCCATTATATGTTGGTGGCCCACCAGAAGAGTTAAATTACAATTAGCTCTTAGCGGAATGCCACTAGTTTCTATAACTTGAGCAGGCAACTATTGATATGTGGCCACAGTACTGTTGATACCACAGTGTACTATTCCATCCTTATATGCAAGGTTAGCAACCGCATGTTTATGAGGCGCCAAGCCCTCAGGTTTCCTATTGTAATAAAGCAAAAGATGTTGTACCAAAATCTTTAAGCGTTTTCTTCAAAATTAGTCTTAATTCCATAAGCCATCATAAAAGAGGTTCCAACAAGAAAGTTATAGCCTTGACTTGGTAACACTATAGCTGGAACAATAAACTAATGAACTGAACCTCAGCAGCAACGCACTATATGCACCTAATGAGGCGATCATGTGGGGCTCCATGGCACCATAACTTTTGCAATGGTAAATACCAGGCTCCAGACCAAGTTTCTTCACTAATTTAGTGGACATGATGTTAATTGGTGCCCCACAGTCCACAATAGCTCTTACATGGACCTTATTAACAATAATATCTATGTACAGGCATTCAGCCACATATGCATCAGCCACACTGACCGTGTTAACATCTATGGAATCCATTTGCTTTAAATAGGATTGTAGATCAGCACACAAAATTGTGCTTATTTCCTCTAAAGTATCAAAAGGTATGACCACCTGTACTGAGTCCAGCTTAGAAATATTATCAAAGGTGAAGGGGAGCTCGTGCTGTTCTAAATGGTGAGCATACAACTTCCTTACTATTGCTGACACTAACTCATCTTCATGTTCATTTACTGAATAGGTGGTAAAGCTACCACATAATCCACAATTACTTGATGTAACGCTGAAGGTGGGGTGTCCTTGTTTGAAAAGGGCTTAACTAAACGTGATTCCATCAATCTTGGATTACTGGAGATTTTTCTAGAAGGTGCAGAAGTAGAGAATACAGTTCTACTATTCCCACACTCTTCCCAAATCTTCCATCTTTTCAGTGTTTGTGGAATAAACCTTTATTTTAAAACCCAAACTAGGGCAACTATTGGCATAATGGCCCAGTTTTTAAACAGAAAACAAGTAACCTGAGCAATATCAGGCCTAGTGGAGCATGAGCCACAAGGCTGAGCTAATTTGATTTTTGAGAGAAAAACCTTATCAGAATGATCGTAAAGCTCTTGACAATTTGGGTTAGGCACCTCAAAATGTGGCGGCGCAATGGCGGAGATAATTTACTATTGGTTAATATAGTTCTCCTAATTTAACACAGGGAGTAGAGCCTGATAAAATTCTTTGTAGGCCTTGTAGGCGTGATGCAGTGTGATCTATATGTCAAAATTGTTTAGAACCTTAGCTCCATATATAAAACTTGAGCCTTATTAAAACTGTTTAGCAAAAGCTGTAATGGACTCATCCTTATTATAAGAAAATATAAGAAAAAATTCCTCTGCGTTGTCATCCACTCCACGCCACTAAACTCCATCATCAGAAGTTTTTGGCATTAAATAAGTCATTCATACTTAATGAAATTTAAGAGTTATCAATTTCTGACCTACAGAGTCCAAGAAATTCATTAATTTAGACAACTTAAAAGAGTTAGAGGCACCACTTATACTTAGCTTAAATAAAGCAGCAAAGTTGTTTATGTATCTGCTTTTATCAGATTTAAGGTAAATTGATAAGACTAGATTGAAGTCTGGTACCTCATTTATGCAAGGGCACGTTGACTGCAATGATTTAGATTGACCATAAAGCTAGCAGCCATAGGGGAAATCGTCAAAAAATTTAAATCATTTATATAGTTGGGATGGAAGACTCAGCAGAAGCCACATAGCCGCTATATCATTTGGCAATATCAAATTAGACTGACAATTCAGAACAGCGAGAAGTGAAATTGAGATAAAGCTGATTAATCAACCCAAAAACGATGGCATTGAGCCATAACTTGTTGTTCAACCAGCTCAAGCTTCTGATTGACAGCGATGAGGAGTATATTTAACTCCTCAATATATTGTCTTTGTAATTAAACTAAAGTTCATATTAAGCTAATCACCCCATCAGCATCCACATTGGAGAAACAAGGGTTACTCAAGTTCTTATCAAAGCTGTCAAGGCGGAGTGGGGTGTCCTTTAAGTTAGCTAAGAGAGCGGAAACTTGAGAATTTCAAGGTAATAACTCATCTGAGCCTGAGCCCAGAAGTCTAGCCATTTCTTTACTAAAGAGACAATTTAGTTGAAAAATGAATGCTGACCTTTAAAGTGGCTAAGTTAGAGTCCATAATTCAAGCCGGGGTAGCTGAAGAAATACATCTTACTTATAATAAAAAATTGGTTTGATACAGGGTAGCAATTGTGCCCCTGTAATGAGTAGCACTGTTAAGTTCTTCGCTTTGGTGTCAGATAATAAATGCACTGGTCAACACATGTAACACACCAGATACTGTGTGAAAACAGCTCTTGGAAAAACTTTAACAACAACAATAAACCTTATTATTAATTATAGGATGTTTATTAATCAGATAGAGAGCACACCGTAGTATATGGTACTTCTGGTAGCTCAGGCACTCACTCTCTCAACTTAATAGTAGACTAAAACAATGTACTTAAGAAAAAAATCCTCCTTTCAGCTGGTAATCTCACTCAAATATGCCCTCTATACCAAAGTTCTCATTGGTGCATATCATGGCTACTAAACAGCCTAAAGATTGGTAAACTACCAGCGTAATATCCCAGTTAAAACCAGGAAAGTGGTTGAATAGGACCAAGACATTTCAAACATAGTTATTGATATACCATAATAGTCAAAATATGCAAAGGTACTTAATTATCAGCGACTGGCCATAGTAATTACAATGAACCCTATTACTGATATTTTATGCTGACGCATGGAAAAAAGCATATTGATGCTGAACTAAAAGGAGGCAATTAACAGACTACATCCACGGCTTCAGTAACTTATAATGTAAGTGTTGAGTTTTTGGGTTTTGCTTCAGAGGGCTGGTTCTTCTTTAGATGTGGAATGGAGATTCGTGTGTCTATTGTGTGAGGACAATAGACAGGATAGTGATTATAATTTAAAATATAGCTTCTTGGTAGCACTTGAATCATATACCCTGTAATTTACTTGGACAATGGCACGCTGCCCTGATCCTACTGATCCCAAGTAAATACTGACTAATACAAAGTAAAATACTAATGCAAAAAGTTTATAAGTTAAATTATAAACTAATCCAGTAGTTGAATGTGTTTTATTAGTGTCAACTTAAGGGTTATTTATAGGGTTTGATGTTCACCACATCTTAACCATGACGTCTTATTTTCAGTGGCACTTGGCCACATAAAAAGTTTGTAAGAACGTCTACAAATACTTTGACTCAGGGCATCATGCTCAGCCTCAGGGTCAGAGTAAATACTGTCATCATCCTTGAGATGGCATTTTGGATACATCTTCAAAATAGCTGAACCAATTCACTTTCACATGTAATTGGCAGCATATACCAAGAAAATTTGTATCACTAATTAGTAATTAAATTGATCAAAAACCTGACCAACATTAAAAACTAGTTTTGACATAGACCATCAAAGCCCACGTGAACAAGTCTTTAAGTTAAAACTTAATCTAAGTCTGACCTAACCATTAAAGCCCTCAAGCCCGTGTCATCATAGTTAAATATTATTAAGTGAAATTGCTAGGCTGCAAATCTCAAGTTTGGATATACTTAGGATACACCTGATCCATAATCGCTGATATCTGATATAATTGAATATATGACAATTAGATCCAGTCAATTACTCAACACTTCCCCCACCTTGACTGGATATAAGCGGTGGAAACCCTTCTTCCTGGGTCACCACATCTAACTTTTTGCATTCCTCAAAGTTCAAACATTATCTCAATAGCTTTTCCTAAGCTGACAAGGCTAGTGTGCCTGGTGCTGAGCTTTATTGGGTTTGGCGCATCTCCATCAGGGTCTAGATAGTCAGGAATTGTATGAAGTCCACATATCTTTAATTCTGTTGCAGGCTTCTCCAGTTCGATTGTGCTCTCCTCCCCCTACTGAAGAGGGGATACCTAGTTCTAATGCCAGTAAGGCATCAAATCTATAAAACAAACTCTATGGTTTGCAATTATTGTTATTTTTTCTTTTTTACTTTTTTTTTTATATATTTTTTATTTTTTATATTATTCTTCTTTAGGATATGGATGAAGGAACTTAGCGTGTACTTGATTCACAACCCAGCTGCCTTGATTCTTAATGGTATATACATCTTCAGACGATTTCTCCAATATGATAAATGGACCCTTCCAGAGCAAGGCTAGCTTGTGCGCGCAGCCTGCGCTATGAGTGTCACAATATACTACTAAATCTTCTTCATTGAACTTAGTCAACATAGCTTGTTTAGTGTCATCATAGCTCTTCTGAATAGTTTTTTGACTAATTGCATTTTGATAAGCTTCAGATTGCAACTTGATTAAGGTCTTTGCTAGTTGCTCTACATAGTTTTTTGGGTTGGTTGTGTGACGGTTGAGGTCTATCCTCAGCATCACATTGCCCTGATCTTTGGTAAGATAGGGCAGGCTGTGTCTGTATATATGGAGGAGGAGGGGGCGTTGGTTTTGGCAAGGACGCCTAAGGGGCCGGAGCTTGGAGTAGGCCAAGGAGCAAGATGGGCGTCCAAGTCGGAACAAAATGGAAAACGAGTAAAATGGATAGTTTTGAGATTCGATTTAGATTTGAATTGAGAATGGAATGAAACAGGTGCTTGGGAGTTTCGCGGTTTGATTGGGATTCAAAATGGAACTGGCGCGGAACTGTTGAGGATTGGAAATGGCACAAAACCATTGAGTAAAGATTCCACGATCCTGCTTTAAAGTTTACACCAAACATCATTCAAGCTGGCACCATAAGTTATATTATTTATTTTAGCTTTTAACATGTGTATATATAGGGAAGGAACTGGGAGCTGGAGGCTTCTCAGTTCTGTTTTCTATCAACTTGGCTAAATATTAAATAAAAGAACCTAAAATTCATATATTTATAATTTGGGTTTATTTTAAAGATATTGCCTAACTGCAGCCATGTTTGGCTTAAATCAACAAGAATTGGACTTTGAGAGTGAGCTTGGGAGGGCTATTGCCTCCCTCTATACCTTGTCTTGGAGTCAAGGCATGTTGCTGGGGTTGAGTATACTTGCAACTGTCTTCCAGGGGGTGCTTGTCCAATCTTGTAGCGTGCGCACCAGGAGAGTAGTATTAGGAGTCCAGTAAGCCCTATGGTCTTTAACATGGATCCTGTTGCCCAACTCATTCGTGGCTCATTGGAAGGAGCCAGTGCGTTACATTAAACAGAACTCATTTACTTTCCTGTCGTTGTGGTGGCAAGCAAAAGAGGTGCCAGAAGAAGTTGTGTTTCCAATGTGGTATAACCATACTGCAACACTCTTGATGGTGATATTCTCCACCGCCTTTTTGCTTCATGAATTATACCAGGTTTTAGAGTGTGTGTCCCGGGATGGTGGGAAAGTGGTAGGGCCTGAGAAGGACAAAGGAAGAATTCCCACGGTTTTAAAATCGGAAGACTTGGAACTGATCCACCAGACGTTTAGCTGGGTTCAGTTTCAGGGATGTTTGACAAAGGCAGCGGGTGAAGAGGATTCGTTTGCCTTTCAGTTAAGTCAGGTTCTGTTGGCACTTCCAGTAAAACAGTCAAACTTGGTGCGAGAACTTTTAGAAGAGCAGTCAGGGTTACCCATATCGAGTGGAGGAATGTCTGGATTGGATTGACCGTGCAGCATGTCCAGATGAGGCGCAGGATTCGGCCTGGGCGGCGTTACTGCAGTGTGGTCAAGGGAAGAAGTCAGTGGAGGAGTATGGCCGGATGTTCCGCGCATTGGCAAGAGCAGCAAAGGCACCTGAGTCTCAGCTCCCGCGCATGTTTCGCCAAAACTTGCAAGCTGATTTATTATTGGCAATGGCGGCGGTGAAACCTGCAGCGACGTTGGAGGAAGAGGTGGGTTTAGCCTTGCAGGTAGAGCGACAGTTGAGTTTGGTACAGGCCTGTCAGGAATTTGTGTGACCCCCCAGGGGGATTCCAAGGACAGAGTGGTGGAAGAAGGGCAGGTTCAGAGCCCATACATGGTTCTAAGGGGTTTAGCTATGTGGAGGAAGGAAAGAAGAGTCAAGGAAATCCTGAGGGTATGGTTGAGGTGCGGGAGACAGGGATTCCCATCGAGATTACCGCTCAGGATCCTGAGGCTCAGAATAAGAAGGCTCCTTATAATTTTCGCAAGAAGCCAGTGAATCCGGTGCCTAAAAATAAACTGCTTACTTCATCTTATCCTTATCTGATTTTGCCCGTCAATGTGCTTGTGGGGATGAAGGAAGGGATTGCGGTGAAGTTCTAGGTTTGATTGACACTGGAGCTGGGGAAAATTATGTTGAGGAGAGGTGGGCAAGAAGCCATGGATTGTCATTACAGAAGGATGGATGGGTGACGTTGGCAGACGCCTCCAAAAAAACGGCGGTATGGCGAGTGCAGGCCAAGGTCCTGTTGAGGCAAGGCCTGGAGGTATTCAGGGAGGAGTTTCACGCCGTAGCTCACCTGCCACATTCAGTGGTGCTGGGGATGAGATGGTGGCACCATTTCTGCCCACAGTTTGATATGAAGAGAGAGAGGGTTCTGTTGTCGCCTAGAGGTCAGGGGACGTGTGAATGGACGTTTCAGTCCCAAGGTTCGTTGGTGAAGCACATGGGTGGAATCACCTCAAGTGTGCCAGTGGAAGGATTGCTGAGGGAGTATCCAGGATTTTGCGGAGGTGTTTGAGCCTAAAGGTGATGCGCCTTTTTCGCCTACAGGGGATTTTGCATTTGGTTTCCGGTTCAAGGAAGGCTCTGAGTTACCAAAGGGCTGTCCAGTCTATCCGTTGAATCCACGGGCCCAAGAGGCATTGGAGGATTATGTCCATAAGATGCTGGATATGGGTTTGATTGTGCCTTCCAAGTCGCCGGTGGTTTTGCCAGTCCTGTTGGTTCCCAAGTCAGGGGGAGTTACGTCCTTGTGTTGATTTCCGATGCCTTAATGAGGTGATGGAACCTAACCCCTATCCAATGCCACTCATGGAGAACATTCTGCCCATGATCTACAGGTGTGGGTGTTCACCAAATTGGATTTGGTGGACGCTTTCAATCAAATTCCTGTTCGCCCTGAGCACCAGCGGTATACAGCATTCAAATGTCATCTGGGAAACTTTGAGTACAGGGTTATGCCATTTGGGCTACGCAATGCCCCTGCAGTTTTCCAGCGCATAATTGATCATGTATTGGGGGACTTAGTGGGTAGGTGTTGTGTTGCTTATATGGATGACATCCTGGTGTTTTCCAGATCGGCACAGGACCATGTGAGGAATGTGAGAAGTGTGTTGGAGGTGGTTAGGAACGCGGGCTTGAAGTTGAAGCCATCCAAGTGCGAGTTCAATAAGGAATCGGTGTCCTTCCTAGGGAACGTGGTCCTCCAAGAATGGATAGCGATCTGTCCTGATAAATTGCAGGCGGTGGAATGGAAGGCTCCTGGGAATAGGACTGAAGTGCGAAGCTTTTTGGGGGTGGTGAATTTCTTGCGGAGGTTTTCTAGGGATCTGGCCCAATGGGCTGTGCCGTTGACAAGACTGATGGGAAACGTGCCGTTCGTTTGGGGGGAGGCTGAGGAGAGGGCATTTCAGCAAGTGAAGACGAGTCTGCTGACAGCCCCAGTTCTGGCACACCCTGACCCAAACAAACCATTCGTGGTAGAGACTGACGCGTCAAATTTTTGCACTTGGAGCCATGTTGTTACAGGAGGGTAAGGATGGGGTTGAACATCCTGTCTGTTACTTCAGTCAGAAGATGGCACCAGCTGAAACCAACTATCCAGTTTACAATAAGGAACTTTTGGCAATAGTTGCAGCTTTAGGGGAGTGGCAGCACCACCTATTGTATGCCAGGCACCCGGTTGTCATCTGAATGGACCATCAAGCCTTAGAATACTATAAGTCCCCACGCCTGATGAACCAGAGGCAGGCCCGGTGGCACTTAGAGTTGGTTCAATATGACCTGCGGATTGAATACAAGCCGAGAAAACAAAATATCTTGCCAGATTTATTGAGCCGTGATTCTGGACTGGTGTTTTCTGATAAGGAGTTAAGGAAGTTCAATACAGCCATGATGTTGCCACAGAACCTGTTTGCAACAACCCAGGGCTGGAGAGAAGGAATGGCAGGAAGAATCCGGATTGCACAGCAAAGATGTGAGCTGGGCCAATGGATAAGAGAAGAGATAGGAGAAGGTGAGGCAAGCAGGGGGCATGTGGGATTCTCGATTTGGGGTGGTATCATATGCCATGAGGGAAGGATTTGGGTCCAGGTGAAGAGTCTGCAACAAGAGGTAATGGCAGCTAATCACGACCATCCTATGGCAGGTCATCCCAGTCAAGAGAAGACGTTAGATCTTGTTCACTGTCACTATTCGTGGAGAGGTGTGGGTGCAGCGGTGCGGAAGTATGTTTCGCGTTGTGTGGTTTGCACCAGGGCGAAGGCCCAATGGGTGGCACCAGGGGGAAATTGAAGCCGCTTCAAATTCCTTCTAGGCCATGGTCCTCAGTGAGTGTGGACTTCCATCACAGGACTGCCCAAGTCACAGGGGATGGATGCCTTGATGGTGGTGGTGGAACTCCTGACTAAATATGCAGAGTTTTTCCCTATTGGTCAACCATTTCTGCAAAGGTGGCAGGACAGATTTTTGTAAATGAGGCTTTCTCCAGACATGGGTGCCTGAAGAGATTGTGTCGGATCGTGGTCCGCAATTTACATCTAAATTTTGGCTCCACATGTTGGGGAATCTAAAGATCAAGGCTTGCCATTCGTCAGCATACCATCCTCAGTCAGACGGCCAAACTGAGAGAGTAAATCAGATATTGGAGCAATATTTGAGGTGCTATGTCTCAGGGCGGCAGGATGACTGGGTATATTGGTGAAGCTGGCTCAATTTTCTTATAACAATCATAAGCATTCATCCATGGGTATGACCCCATTTTTCGCAAATCATGGCTAACACCCAGAGGTGGGGCCCAGGAGCAAGGTCGGAATCCAGTGGCAGATGAGCTGACGTGAGATACCCGGGACACCCTGGAGCTCCTGAAGAAGAATTTGGTGGTGGCAGTCGTGGCTCGGAAGAGGAAGGCGGACTGGCATAGATCTGAAAGTAGAGCTTTCAAGAGAGGTGATTGGGTCTTGGTGAATGCTCGGAACTATGCTTTGCCTGTAAGGAGCCAGAAATTGGGGCCAGTGGCGTTGGGCCCATATCAGGTAGTGAGGGCGGTGAACGAGGTGGCATTTGAGCTGAAGCTCCCAGAAGGGTCAAGAGCCCATCCGGTGTGCATGTATCGCAGCTCAAGCCATTCTTTGGCCAGCCACCTGAAAGGGTTTCTCCTTTATTTCCAGCTGAGGGAGAAGCTGAAGAGTATGAAGTTGAGGAGATTCTCAACAACAAAGTGGTGCGAGGACGTCGTTCATTCTTGGTACGTTGGGTGGGTCATCCTATTGAGGAGTCCACATGGCAGTCAGCTAGGGATTGTGCCCGATGTCCTGAGAAAATCCAGAGAGAGAGAGAGAGAGAGAGAGAGAGAGATGTGACGGTTGAGGTCTATCCTCAGATCACATTGCCCTGATCTTTGGTAAGACAGGGCAGGCTGTGTCTGTATGTATGGAGGAGGAGGGGCATTGGTTTTGGCAAGGACGCCTAAGGGGCCGGAGCTTGAGAGTAGGCCAAGGAGCAAGAAGGGCGTCCAAGTCGGAACAAAACAGAAAACGAGTAAAATGGATAGTTTTGAGATTAGATTTGGATTTGAATTGAGAATGGAATGATATGGGTGCTTGGAGTTTCGCGGTTCAATTGAGATTTGAAGTGGAACTGGCGCAGAACCATTGAGGATCGGAACTGGCATGAAACCATTGAGTAAAGATTCCGCGATCCTGCTGTAAAGTTTACACCAAACATCATTCAAGCTGGCACCATAAGCTTATATTATATTTTATTTTAGCTTTTAACATGTGTATATAGGGAAGGAACTGGGAGCTGGAGGTTTCTCAGTTCTGTTTTCTATCAACTTGGCTAAATATTAAATAAAAGAACCTAAAATTCATACATTTATAATTTGGGTTTATTTTAAAGATATTGCTAACTGCAGCCATGTTTGGCTTAAATCAACAAGAATTGGACTTTGAGAGTGAGCTTGGGAGGGCTATTGCCCCTCTATACCTTGTCTTGGAGTCAAGGCATGTTGCTGGGGTTGAGTATACTTGCAACTGTCTTCCAGGGGGTGCTTGTCCAATCTTGTAGCGTGCGCACCAGGAGAGTAGTATTAGGAGTCCAGTAAGCCCTATGGTCTTTAACATGGATCCTGTTGCCCAACTCATTAGTGGCTCATTGGAAGGAGCCAGTGCGTTACAGGTTGCATCAGTTGAACTGAGTACTGAATATAATAATGGAGGCAGAGCGGGCTGTCTACCATACAAAAGTCAAAATGGAGAGTGGCCTGTGCTGCTGTGGTGTCCAATATTGTATGCAAACACGTCGCACTGATTAAAGTTGCCCATTGCAAAGGCGCCAAGGCTGCATTTTTGTGTAAAATGCCAACTAAAGTGCCATTAACTTGCTCTACCAAACCATTAGTCTCAGGATGGTACAGTGTTGACAACACTGCTTTGATGGACATCAACACATTTAGCTGTTGTAACATTTGGGCAGTAAAATTTGTGCCATTGTCAAGATCTTCTGGGGGCATCTGTGCTTATAGATAGTATTGTCCATAATGAACTTGGCAGTGGTTAGGGCTCTAACGTCTCAAATTGCTTTCACTTCCACCCATTTCATTAGATGGTCAATAGCAACAATTATGTATTTGTTGCCTAGGCTACTCACAGGAAAAGAGCCAATTAAATCAATTGACATGGTATGCCAGGCCCAGTCAGGTTTGATTAAACAGTATTTCACATCTGACTTAATAGGTTTTGCATTTGTATGAATGACATTTATGGAGCATGTCTTGGATATTGAATCGCATGGAATCCCAATAGTAACTTGATCAAATTAATTCTAGCGTCTTAGTCATTCCCCATATCTGATGGCCTTGTGTGCTTGTGTAATAATCTCCATTTGATCAGAAAGTTTGGGAAGATTTGATGTTGTCCATCAGGCTTAAGTTTGTATAGAAGTTCATCTCATTATTCAGTGTTGATTAATGCTTTCTCAATCGCTTTTTGAACTTTATGTGGTTCATCTCCATACTTTTGGTTAGTCATTTTTTCATGAAGCTCATCGGTCAAATTTCTCAGGACAGTTACAATAGGAGGTGCGATAGTCTATCTGCATTTTGATGGGCCGCTCCAGCTCTATGAATAATTCCATAATCGTACATTTGTAGTTGCATAGTGGAAATCACTTGGTCCTTTTCTTCTATTGCCTTCTTGCACTGGTTCAATTCTCCATGGAGATTATCGTTTGACTTGTTAATAGCATTAACATCATCATTGAGATTATTGATCTGTAGATTAAGATGATCAATAGAGTCTTTATTTTTCTCACTTTTTGCCCGTTGGTCCTCAAATTATATTTGCCAGTAATTGATTTTTCCGGTGTATTCATCCTTCATTTGCAGAAATTTGGGCGCTCAAAAGTCAATACTGGTCACCATCTGCGGTCCCAGCCATGAGCACCACTTGTTGAGTTTTTGGCTTTTGCTTCAGAGGGCTGGTTCTTCTTTAGATGCGGAATGGAGCTTTGTGCATCTATTGTGTGAGGACAGTAGACAGGATGGTGATTATAATTTTAAATATAGTTTCTTGGTAGCACTTGAATCATATACCATGTAATTTACTTGGACAATGGCATGCTGCCCTGATCCTACTGATCCCAAGTAAATACTGACTAATACAAAGTAAAATACTAATGCAAAAAGTTTATAAGTTAAATTATAAACTAATCCAGTAGTTGAATGTGTTTTATTAGTGCCAACTTAAGGGTTATTTATAGGGTTTGATGTTCACCACATCTTAACCATGACGTCTTATTTTCAGTGGCACTTGGCCACGTAAAAAGTTTGTAAGAACGTCTACAAATACTTTGACTCAGGGCATCATGCTCATCCTCAGGGTCAGAGTAAGTACTGTCATCATTCTTGAGATGGCATTTTGACACATCTTCAAAATAGCTGAACCAATTCAATTTCACATGTAATTGGCAGCACATAACAAGGCAATTCATATCACTAATTGGTATTTAAAATGATCAAAAACTCGACCAACATTAAAAACTAATTTTGACATAGACCAACAAAGCCCACGTGACTGAGTCATTAAGTCAAAACTTAATATAAGTCCAACCTAACTATCAAAGACCTCAAGACCATGTCATCATAGTTGAATATTATTAAGTGAAATTTCTAGGCTGCAAATCCCAAGTTCAGATATACTTAGGATACACCTGATCCAAAATCACAGATATCTGATATGATCAAATATCCAGCGATTAGGTCCAGTCAATTAATCAACAGTAAGGTAACAAGGAATGCGTCAGTGGGGATTTAGGAATCTGATTATAAGTAAATTAATAAGTGACAAACTTCATATAAACACATGGCCTCAAGCCATATGATTGCCAAGAGTGGATCAAACCCTATCTAAGTATAAATTAAATATAAAAATTTTATAAAATTAAACTGATGGTTGGTCAAATCTGTTTACACTATAGAATGCTAATATTTTCTACAAATCTTTTAAAAGAAGACTTAACGTTCAGGTCTAAAACTAAACCCAGATGGCATCTCATATCCTTGGATATCTTACATGAGAGATATTAATGAAGACACTAAGAAGGCAAAAGTGCTTGAAAAGAAAGACCCCAACAAAAGGCTATAGAACCTGCTTAAGATACCCAGACCCTTATACAAGCTCCAGAAGAAAGCCAATCCATTTAAAGCTTTAAGTAGCAATAAAGATCCCTCTTGGATTTCTCCATATTTTTTATATTGGTTACTATATAGGAAAAGGTAAAGGTGGAATATTACATTTTTAGTCAACACAGGTGTTGAGGAAATATTTTGATGTAAATTAAACTTCAGCGCTTGGTTCTAAAGATTAAAGAGGCTGTAATGGTTATCCTTAGTCAAACTGATCAAGAAAATCCTCTACTGGAGGATAACAAATACATTTATTTTAAACAAGGTAATTAAAGCTCTGTGAAGTCTACCATGTCATTCCAAATCATCCTCACTCAAAATGTTCTCGTAATTATGTGGTGGCATCATTATACCCCAATTTTTACCTTTTAAACAGGTATTGTTACATTATGTCCATAGATAAATACTAGTTGACTGGATATTTCACCGGTGGTAAAAGGCTGGTAATCTAAATAAAAAACAGAGTGAAAGCACATGGATTACATGAGGATTTTAGACCTTTAAACCATTTTTGGAAAAAGGTGTTGCGTCCTTATATATATAAAGTCCTTTTTCATTCTTGTTACAGCTTAAAAAGAGAGCCAAACTCCCTAAGTATGCCAATTATATCTAATTAATAGCAAAAAGACTGACAGGAACTGTATTATTAAATTCAAATTTATGTTAGAGAAAGAATTTACCATACCCCTATATATTATCAATTGTGCTCTCTAACTTACTTGATTTTAAGCCAATAAAGATTTACACTTTTGTGTTGATTTCGCTGGTTGAATGCAGTAACTGAGCCTGATCCATTTCAAATGTTGTTGATAGAAGATTTACTACTATTAGTAAATAGGCATTTTTTAACAATATTACTTCAATGATTTATTTAACAAAATATTTTCCATCAAAATCAAAAGAATAAATATCATTATATAATATTTGTGAATATATAAGTACAATTAATGTCTTTTGGGTTATGAAATGCGCTTTCATTTCTTAAAGGATAGTTGATAACGTTCTGGGAGGTCTGATAGACCATATCATGTCTCATGAAATGATTTCTAATGTAAATAATGGGGACAAGGAGGAAGTAAGGGATGTCAAATGGGTCAAACTGGCCGCCCTCCCTGATTTAAAATATACTGTAAATTGATGCTAGGCTAAGTCCAAGCAGGCCTATGTTCTCTCTAAAAATAATGTGACAAGTTTTAGGGTGTTACATCAATGCCACTGAAGATCAACCATTATAGTTTAAACGAGGATGTTTTACACATTAATGTTTGACCAAGAATTTATTCATTCTCAAAACTAAAAACTGCTAAAATGTAATATTCAGTTGGTGTCAAAGTCTTGTTATTAATTATACTCTAGTTATAGGGCCTTCATCAATGGTAGTCTTGTGTCAATGAGCAAATAAATCTAAACTCCCAATAATTTGATCTGGGTCTATCACCCCAACTTATCTTATAGTAGTGTTTGTCTGGCCAAACTCTCTGTTGGTTTTCTACCTTTTCTTTAAATGTAGCTACTTTTATATATACTTACCATATGATACTCATTGCCAGACTATACTTTTACCTCCTTAAGGGGGTAAAAGTTTATATCTATCTGACATAAAGGTATTTCACCTGTTGAGAATTTTTCAATAGCAGTAATAGGTGACTATAACAATGTGCCAGGCCAAGCAGTATGAAGACTGCTGGCTCTTGCTTTTTCACAATCGTTGGTAACCTTTCTCTATAAATTTGCAGGGCAACCCACTAACCCAGAAGACCAACAACTTCTCCTTCTGAGGCTTGACCACTTTTTATGGCTCAGAGGTCCTCTCCTGGGATTTATCAATAATTTTGTGGTTCAGCGGCATCTATTGACTCCCTCAGTGTTCCTCCCCTTCAATCCTTTCAGCCCATCATTGTTGCTGCTAGTTGCCCAAGTTCCCACAGGGTTTCCATCTAGGTGAAGGTTGAGAGTTAATTGCACCACCACTCCAGGTGTTTTATCCCAGCACCTAACCTATGGGGATCCTTAGTCCCACCTCTATCAGCTAAGCTAACTTCTGTCCACTGAAAACTTATAAAGGTAGGCAAATGAAAGATAAGATGTTATATTAAGAGGGAGATCAAACTATTTATAGGCATTTATTGCCTGTCCGCGTCATTGCAATCATTGCTGGCATCATCAGCTCTTCTATTGGCGATTCTCCTTAATTATCATTTGTGAGAGCTCTAACTGGCGTATCTCTCTGCTTGAATCATCATCTTCAATTGTCATGATTATGTCAATTCTTTTTTTGTCATAATCCAAATTAATTATGTATATCAACATCCTTGGCATACGTTGCTGGTGTCAAATTATACCACAAATAATGTTGGGGAATGTTCATGATACTCTCACAAAGTCAAAATAGAGTTTTGACTTAGTAGATTATATATTAATTGGTTTGACATCCTTGGCATAAGTTGGTGTTAAATTTATCTGAAAACTCTATTGAATTCTTCCCTAATACTCTTGATATCAAATCTATCAATTCGCCTTCTTGATTGATAACATTAATTATCTCAACATCCTTGGCCTCAGTCACCAGTGTTGTGACCCACCAATTTTTTAGCACTAGTAGTGCCCAAGAGATACACCAATTTTCTATTGGGGAAAATCCCTAATACTTTTTTGGTCTTGCAGATCAAAACAGATCAACTCAGGCAAATGAGGAGCATGAATTGGGTTATTATCATTAATTAATAAACTGAAACTAGTAAAATTAGTCAGCAATTTCCTCATTTAATTAATAGACTAATTTTATTAATATATGAGAAATATCACCTGTTTAAATTGTTCCACACATGGACAGGGGCGTTTCCAATTATTGAACCACTTATAATCGCTGATGGCTTTAGTCATATGCTATCAGACTAGGGATTGAGTACTCCAGCTCTGCTTCACATGTTCTGCCACTGTAGGGACCTTTGGGAGAAGGCACGGCCTAGGGGAAAATGGGGGTTATACTCCAATGTGATCTCATAAGTGAAAACCCCATGGATGCGTGAGAAGCATTATTGTAAGCAAACTGGCCCAAAGGAAGGTCATACTCCAAAATATCATGCACAAATATGGCTTAACACTGGGTATACTGTTCAAAGATCAGGTTGACCTGTTCCATTTGGCCATCTGACTGGGGTGATGTGTGGTGGATTGGCATAGCTGAATTTTCAAGAGAGCCAAAAAAGCCATTTATAATTGCGCTGTAAACTGGGGCCCCCATTCACTTAAAATTTCTTATGTCAACTAGAACATATAGAAGACATGCCGCACAAAGAGGTGAGCAGTTTCAACTGAGTTAATAGTGGATTAACAGGAAATATACAAGGTGAACTTGGTGAAATAGTCTACAACGACCTTAATCATGTTATATTCATAAGCTAGGGAGCTCAACAATGAAATAAATGGATACAAAGTGTCATAGATGAGGCTGTAAACGGTGCAGAGGTTAATTCCCCAACCAGTGGAATGACTAGAATGTAACCCAAGATCAGTGGCAGTACAAACGACTAATCCACTGCGTATGGGGAAGATCAAGGCCCTTGTATAGATGTGGGCGAGCAAAGAAATTTTCAGTCAAATTGAGATGATGTCATTCTAAATATTTATCTCTATAATGAGTCAGCTAATTTATTTTAGATGACAATGTCACTTCTGAAAATCACTTTGAAAATTGACCCCCTTATATACCTTTAAGGGTCCAAAAAAATTTCATTTCACCAAAGATGCTATGATGAGCACACCAAATTATGCTGATAAGAGCGCCTGAGGATCAAAATTGAATATTACTAGATTATCAACAATAAATTCATGAAAGTTTTTCAAAACCACAATGTGAGGTGTATTAAAGAAGCACCTTGATTGAATATTAAGCCTAGATGTGTCAGGAGGGTATCTATAACTCTCCAGTTCCCAGTGTGGTGGTGCACGGAGCACAGGACCAACACAAGGGAACTCATAGTTAGTTAGAACATATAGATAGCCCAGCTGAGGGAGCTGGAGCTGCAGTGATATAGGGTAAGGGTGGTTAGCACAGTATACAAAAGGAGGGATCAAACTAAGAGCAAAACTTGGCTGTGGCCCAAAGTGCTGTTAATAACCAAACTTTGAACAGGGCTGGTGTGCACGGGTGTCCTGGTTGGGAGGGAAACTGAGCAGCCTCACGGTGTACTTGATTTTTTAATTTATTGTGGGGAAGGCTGACCATGGGATGGACACTTCCGAATATGACTCAGAAGAGACAAAACTTAGTACCAGGGAAGGCATCCCAGAGAAGCAATGGTATCTCTTGTTGCCAGCGGGAACGCCACTTATGGGGAGGGGGAGGGAACGTGTGGAGGGGCCGTAGCCACAACTGAACACGTGTGGAGGAAGGGGTCTGATTTGATGAACCAGACTGGGAACCAGGAGGAGACCAGCTGTCAGCCATGCGGTGGGAGGTATCCAAACATCCACGCTTGAAAGTGGTCCACCAAATGAGACCAGAATCTGTGGACAGCTTCTGGGAGGGTGGGGGTGGAGCCTGCGATGGCATCTAAGACAATCGTGTGGACAGTCCACATGGCGATTGCAACCACCAAAATCATGGAGGGAGGGTGAAAGAGAGGAGGCCATTGATAGAGCAAACATATCTCTTGACAGACTGAAGGGATGCGTTTGATCCTGGCCCAGCAGATGTTGAACTTCGCGCCATATCACTTTAGAGGTAGGGCACTTCTCCAGGTGGTGGAACAGCGTTCTGTACTGGCCACACACGACACAGGATGAGCGTAAAGCGTTAGAGCGCTCAGCTGTATGATACACCCGCCTCAGGCAGCGCCACACATGGGAGCAGACTTGAGGCTGCAACAGAGGATGGTGTGCGTATTTCCAGATAGTTTTTTGGGTCTCAATGGAGTAAGGGATGTCCATCATGTCCAGGTAGTCCACCCTGGATAGGACATGAAACCGAATGGGGATCACGCCATCATGGATGGGTAGCCCCTGTACCTCTTGTGTGAACTGAGGAGAGGGGCGGCCTCTTTGGGTTGTATGTACGCTAATATGAATTCTCCACTCAGCGCTCCGCATGGAGAGTAGGATTTGTTTGCAGTGGGTTTTAGTCCCGTGAAGACCTGTGGCCAGTGTGTGTGATGCGAGGTATTTCATCAGGGAGTGGGGGTTTGATGGATTGTTGAGGCCCAAGGCGCAGGAGAAGTTGGAGCGGGCTGCGCGGGACCAGTGTTGGGAGGGGAGTGTAGGGGCAGTGACGGCCGTCATCCAGGTGCCCAGGATCTTGGCAGCATGGGCTTTGAAGTCAAGCAGGCTCATGCCACCAAGATGATGAGGGCCAAACATGACCTCTAGCCATACTGGTGGAGGGCGGCCTGACCAAAGCCATCCTTGCAGCAAGGCATACAATGATTTGAAGAAGCTTGGAGAAAGGGATGGCGTGGGCTCCGAACCAGACTTTGGATAGGAGCATAGAGTTGGCTAAAACAACCCTGCCAGTAAGGGAGGTAGGGTGGGCTCTGAGAGAGGCGATTCACTTCATCACGTTGTCCAGAATACGGCACTCCATTACTGCTGACGCATATCCGCCTGCCTCCATACACACGCCCAGATGGCGTACCAGTCCTATGGTAGGACGTGGCGCAAAGGGGAGCACCAGTGGGGCGGTGTGTGTTGAGTTAGTATGGCGAGGACGTGGGAAAGCAGATGGGCCGGGTTGTGAACTAATTGCTGGGGTCCAGCAGTTCTGAAACCGACCAAGGAGGATGATTTTGGTTTTGGAAGCGTTCAGTGCCGCGTTGCTTACCCGGGAATACTCCTGGATGAGAGCTTCAAGCGCACGTGTATCTTGATTATTAGACACCCCAACCACACAATCATCTGCGAACGCCATTATCTTGAATGGGGCTTGGCCTGGCACATGGACCCCGATGAGTTGGGCATTCACATTTCACAGTAGTGGGTCAAGGCTGAAGTTGTATAAGAGTGGGCTGAGGGGGTCCCCTTGTCGCAAGCCCCTTTGAGGGCAGACTACTTCCGTTAGGAAGCCAGGGCCACGTACTGCCATTTTTGCAGATTCTGTGAGCAGCATCACCCAGTTGATGAAGCGATGGGGTAGGCGGAATTGATGGAGGCAGGCCCTGAGGTATTCCTAGTTTACTCTATCATAGGCCTTTTGTTGGTCCAAGAATACAAGTGCCCCAGAGGCTGTGGATTGACATACATTAGCCACAGAGTGCACGTTATCCCAAATTGACCTTCTGGGTATGATTCTGAATTGTTCTGGGGAGATAGTGGCAGATGCTACAGTCCCTAAACGGTTAGCCATGATTTTTGTTAAGATTTTAGTGTCTGTGTTTGTTAGAGAAATGGGGCGCCAGTTGGCTAAGTCTAGCTTATCCCCTTTCTTGAAGAGTGTGACAGTAAAGGCCTCATGTCCTCCTGGTAGGAGGCGCATTTCCAACAGGCTTTGGTTAAGTGAGGCTAGCAGCAATGGGGATATATATTTGAAATACTTTTTGTAGAGCTCATATGGAATGCCATCTGGGCCTGGGCATTTTCAGTTTGGCGCACCACGAATGGCTGTCCATAATTCAGTCAGAGTAATTAAATTCATTATTTCTGGGTATTAGAAAATGGTGCAGATGTGGGCTCAGTCGAGAAATTCCACCACTTTGGCTGGCTAAATTGGATCAGATTGGTAAAACTCAGAGTAATACTTTTGTGTTTTGATTGCCACTTCAGCTGGCATATCCGCAATGGAATCATCTAATCTTTGCACCTGTGTGCAGGCCACGCTCTGGCATGGTGTGAAATTTTTTAAAGAAGTATGCGGTGCACTTGTCACCTTTTGTGATGCGTGTGGCCCTGTACTGAACGCAAACCCGATGTTTGTGTTGCCTTTAAAGTGCGTTGAGGTGGACGGCTGCCTCCGCCCACTTATGGCCTCATGCAGAGCTGTATCCTGTAGCTGGGATGTTGGACTCCAGGTGTGCCAACTCTGCCAGAGTGTGCAAAATGACCACCAATTTGGCTCGTGAGCATCTGGAGGAGAGATGGCGAGAGTGGCGGATGCTGTCATCTTTGAAAGTTGCCTTTTGGAAACTGGGGTCCGCGCAAAATGGTGCAACAAACTTTTTGCCAAAGTTGCCGCTTCCACCCACGCGGAAAATCCTGGCAATGCGAGCTCGGAGGGGTGGATTTTGCACCAATGTGGGGCCTTAGCAGCTGTGACAGGTAGGTGGTAGGTTAGCGAGACCAGTTGATGGTTGGAGAATTCCATTTTTGTTGTTTTGAAGTGGGAGATGTGGGGTTGGAATTTCGCTGGCGTTAGGATAAGGTCAATGTGGGTCATGGACCTTAGTTGGCCGTTGTGGACGTGGGGACATGTCATGTTTTCGAGCAGCAGGGCATGTTGTGGCAGCGAATCCATTAACTCCAAGGGTGGCCTTTAGAACGTGCAGTTCTATGTGACCCTGGGGGGCATGGGGTGAGGAAGGCTACCAGTCCATTGGTGTGTTTAGCTAACAGTTCATGTCACTGACTAGGAAAGAGTCTGGGGGTAGCAGGAGGGATTTGACCGATAAGAAAAATTCCCAACGCTTGTGTGCACCGTTTGGGGCATAGATGTTGACAATTGCATGTGCTATGTCAGCCCACGAGAAAGTGACAATGAAAACTCAGCCATTTAGAGATGTTTCTGAAGATAAAAATTTGAAAAAATCATTTTTCTGAATTAGCACCCCACAGTGCTTTGACCAAAAGGATAGGGTTGGGAGGAGCATTGTTTATAAGCTTCCTCAGAACCTCATGGACAATGGGACTCCTGGATGGCCAGGATATCCACGGGTAAATTGTGTTGTAAAAACTCAGTTTCCTAGCCTGGGATGGGGAGGCCTTGAGTCCGGCAATATTCAGCATCCCTAAAGTGAAGGTTTCCCCCATCGCACCTTAGGTGTAAGGGGATGGGCACCCAGGCCAACCAGTCTCCTCTAGATCCCCACGGGCCTTCACAGCAGCACGGGTGTTAGCAGCAATGCTATCAGGGTTTTTGTTTATTTTTGTGGAAAGAGTTGCGTTGGCTTTAGCCTTCGCTTTTGTTTTCCCAACGTTGGACAAATTTTTTGCGGTGTGGATGAGTTCGGTGCACTGTTGAGCAGGTCAAAATTTTTTTTTTCAGTTGGGATGGGTCCCAAGTCAGTTTTGACCAGAGCTTGGGTGCAACGATTGGGTGATATTGAATCCCCCATTGGATCCTCAGATTGAGTGGCCCGCTCAGCATGTGCTTCCCAATCTGATTGGTTGATGGATTCCCAATTTGCTTCCACCGCGAAGGTTTCCATGTCCTCCTGGCATTGTGAGTGTGGGATAGCGGTGGTGGCTTTGGCCGCTTCCTTGGCCACGGCCCTGTGGGCCTGCTTGGCCTTCTTCTGCTCTTGCGGGGAGATAGGCTTTACCAGTAGGTAGCAGCCTTGTGCTCCCCACGGGAAAGCCTCTTTGGTGCTTGCAGTTGGTTCATAGTGCGCCTCTCCACTGGCCATGGTCGCCAAGGGGTGTTCTTGAAATGTGACGCCCTCCTTGGTGGGGCATGCATGTGCCTTATGGCCAAACGCATCACAGTGGGTGCAAATGGGGGTGCGCTGTCCACGGTCACCCAGAATGGGTGGGTGGTATGCCCTGCAATATCAATAAAAGTGGAGTGCGGGATCTGGGTTAGGTCCTTCACAATCTCCTCAGTTGGGGTCAGGACTATGATGGCTTTGCCGGTGCACAGGTGTGGCATCAGCTTGAAGCATTGCATTTTGAAAGATTGAATTTCGCCATATATGGCGAGACCATCTTTCAGGTGTTGTTCCAGAATGTCACATTTTACCATAGTAGGCAAAAAGTCAAACATGAGGAAAATTTGGATTGATTTTGTCCATCTGGTGCGTTTGGTTTTGACAACCCGTTGCCCTTCAGGGAGGTCAACCACTACGCACACCACCGCAGCCTCATCTTCTGCCTCTTTGCTTTCAAAACCTAGGTCCAGCCAACCACATGACATGGAGTAAGGTGCAGCGTACACCGCGGTCAGGAAAATTGTGTGCACATCTTCACAAAATTTTTCCCATAAGGCGTTTGTTGGATGTCCAGAAACACGTGGACTCTGAATTCCACCGATGAAAGTGGCTGGGAGTGTGGCATGTTGATGTACTGGTTGCATCGTGCTATGCGAGTATCTCTGTGGAAGTAGTGACCGCCAGTTTTTTAAAATTTTTGTCTATTCCGCCAGTTTCTCCAGGGCGTTTTCAAACGTTGGAGGCCGCGGGCCTTCCACCTGCTCCTCTTACCTTACTTGCCCAACTGCTTCCTGACATGGGCGCAGACTAATTTCCTCTGTGAGATTATCAAACTAGATTCAGTCTTGAATTGAATAGGTTGCGAAAGTGATTGCAATGAGAAAGAAAAGTCTCACGGTGTACTTGATGCTATAGTAATTTTAAATTAAAAGAATTGGCTAACGTGATGTTAGACCTTTTTAAAGAGGTATGTGCAGGTATGGCCAAGTCAACATATAAATAAAACTGTAAATGAATGGGGTGTTTATAATGGGAAATGACAACCAATGAGGAAGGTTGGTATCGTAGGTCATGGTTAAACAAACTTGGAGTAATCATCTGTCAGAGAAAGTGGTGCTAAGCCGAGGTGCACCAAAAGTTGCACACTTACATCCAACAGGATGCTATATTTGAAATATTCTGAGCTCAAGTAGTTGATTGGAGTCAAGGCCAACCCAAGCTGGAAATTTCATAAAAGAACAGGTCTCAAACCCCATTCAACAATTAATAAAAATTGTGTCATTGTTGTATAACATATAACTCATCTGTCTTAACGCAAGAGCCAAAACAAGGGGCTTGGCGTTTTTCACCTCATTTGTACCAACCTGGGCATACCTGGCCTATACCCAGCGTTGGTCCAAGGTGTGCTTGAAATCAGGAAGGGCCTGAAGTTTACCCTTCTGGACCTTCTGCCTCCCAGCCTTGTCCGTGATGTTGGTGCCTTCAATCAGGGCATGTAAACATGACATTACCCTCTCCTCCTTTTTGGGCTCCACACCCCTCCAGGGGCATTCGCCAAGGAAAAGTTTTTATGGGCAGGGGCCAAATTCATGGCAGAAACGGCTTTCTTGGACTTATATCCTGCAGCCTTGAGGAAACGCTCATGATATTCTACAATTATATCTTAGGCATGGGCGCAGTCACGCGCTGAAACCCAACTGTTCTCCGTTGCATCAAATCCTTTCCAAGATACAAAATAATTAAGTCTTCTTCTTACCTGAAAAGAGGCTACAATCTCCTCCACTAACCACTCCGGCGCCCCATCCATTAGATAAGCCTCAGGAGTCTCTGTAGGGGGCCTTCAAACAACGTGAGCTTGCTTTCATGAAATACTGAAAAGATTCAAAATGAGGGGGTGGAGAGTCCAACTGGTATGAGGTGTGGCCCACTTTTTTGAGAACGCGGTATGGATCAATCCTCTTTGGTCCTAGTTTTTTTCATGGCTGCTTGATTGGGATGTTTTTAGCATCCAGCATCACAAGATCTCCTTCCTTGTACGCTGGTTTGACTCATCTCTTACCATTAGCATACTCCTTGTAAGCCTGCATGGCTGCATCTAAATTCGTGCCCACCCCTGGTTTACTATCTTGATCATTTTTGCAAATTCCACCACTGCTTCTCCCTTGGATCCGTAACTGGGCTCCATGTTGAAGGCGGGATTGAAGCCATAACTGACAAAAAATGGGGAATAACCAATCGATGAATGTTGGGCGTTGTTATAACTGAATTGGGCCATGGAAAGATGGGAAACTCAATCTGAATGTTCTTCAGCAGTGTAAAACTACAAGAACTGTTTGAGGCACTGGTTCACTCGTTCAGTCTGCCCATCCAATTGAGAGTGATAGGCAGTTGAATGTCAGGGGAGAATCTGAAGAGTCTTAAACAATCCTTTCCAAAAGATGGAGATAAACTGGGGTACCCAATCACTAATTATTTTTTAAGGGTCCCCGTGAAGAGCAAACACATGAGTAACAAAGAGCCTAGCCATCTCAGCCATGGTGACTGTGGTTCTTCAAGGGATAAGTGGTTGAACTCTGTAAAATGGTCACCACCATGATAGCATCATAGCTATCAGGTGCAGACAATTCCTCAATAAAATTTCTTATAAGGAAGTCCAAGGCCCTTCAGCCTTCTGAACTTGTATTAACAGACCCACTAGAGGATGGCGATTCAGTTTTATATGGTTGCAGACAAGGCAACCTATACAATACTTGCCCACCTGTGCGGCTAACCCCTTCCAATTGTAAGGACAGTAAATTAGCTCTAGAGTCTTCGCCTTCCATGGATGACCAACGGTGATTCCGTCATGATGGTCCCAGATGATTTCCAGGTGAAGTGGTCCAGAAGGAACCCATAGGTGCTCCTGAAACCACATCATATCATCCTTCACATGGCAACCTCTGATAATGTCCTCCTGATTCAATGCGCTCTTGGCAAGGACCATAGTATATTTAGCCAACAAAGGATGATAAAGGACTACCTTTATGAACATACCATATTCTTTTACATTTTCAGAGGAGCGAGCGCTGTCCCATTGGCCAAGGGAGAGGAAAGTTGAGACACAATCTTACCCAGGAAAGCATCAAATGGGTATTATGCACCTAAACTTCCTTAGGATTTGGAGCTAGTGCAAGGTTGCGGCTAAAAGCATCCGACAAACCATTCTCCTTGCCCTTAGTAAATTCATAAGAAAACGCAAATTGGGCAAGGGTCTCATGCCAGTTGGTTTGCCATGGGATTAAAACATGAGGTGCGTTATAGCATAGTAAGGCACGTTGATCTGTATGTATACAGAAGGATTGGGATGAGCCATGCAAGTGATGAAGCAAATAGTTTAGCGCTAAATCACTGCTAAAAACTCTTTATCATATATGGCATAGTTTAAATCTGGTTGAGACATCTTCTTAGAAAAGTATCCCACCCAGATGCTCTATTTCATCTTCACTTACTTGTAATTGGGCCACTGCTATGGCGAAGTTGGAGGCATCTGAAGCAGCAATGAACTCTTTATTGGGGTTGACATGGCGAAGAACTGATGTGGACAACAATATAAACTTTAACGCTTGGAAGGCATCCTGCAAATTTGGGTACCACTGTAGCACTTTTGCCCCACTCGCCTTATACAAAGGCGCAGAATCTTCAGAAAGATTTGGTGTAATTTCTAAAGAAACTAAACGTCCCCAAAAACTTCTCAATTCCTTAACTAAAGTTGGAGTAAGCCACTACGAATTGCCTTCTCTCTGTCTGGAATTATCATGTGCTTGTGGTCAAACATGACGTTGCCCAGAAAGGTGACCTGGGACTTAAAAAATTCGCACTTACTTATTTTTAATGTGAGGTTAGCTGCCTTCAAACGCTTTACCATCTGTTAAAGGTGTACTGCATGGGAATCATTGTCAGAAGAAAATATCAGTATATTATCCATATAAGCTAAAGCGCATACCCCAGCAGGTCCCCCAAAGCCACATCAATATGGCTTTGAAAGATAGCAGGGGCATTTTTAAGCCCAAAGGACATAACCCAAAATTACAAAATCCCTTTTCTGGTACATAATGCGGCCAGCTACTCCTGCTCCTACATGATCTGGATCTGATTGAATGCGTTTAAACAATCTAACTTGGAGAAGACACTCGACTTCTCCACATAGCATGCAATCTGTGAGTCCAGTGGGATAGGATGTAAATCTGGAATTGTGACACTGCTAAGATTCTCATAATCTGCGCATGGGCATAAGGTACCATTGGCCTTCTCTACAAAGAAAAGTGGGAAACATACAGGGGAGGTACGCTGAAAATTGTGCTTTTGGCTAACTGCTCCTTAACTGAACATCTAAGTCTGCTTCCTCCCCATACCATCAACAGATAAATTGAGGAAGATATATGCACCAGATTAATAGTGATCTTGAAATCGCAATCAAACTTATAATGGTCTAGTAGTACATCGGCTGAAGCCGCATCAAAAGAATATTCCAACCCCTCCAAACAGGAAGGTAGTGGAACCTCCAAGGAGGGCTTCAGCTGAGTAGCAATACTGAGAGTGTGAATATGGGGCCAGTGGGGAAAACGCACTGAAAGTTGGCTTCATCCAAAGGGACAACTAACTTATGACCATTCTTCAAAATTAAGGATATGTTTACTTTTTTAAGTTGGTTATAACATCAAACTTTCGCCACCACTCTAGACCCGATATGACGGGGTACAAGAGGTTTTTGATTTCTTGAAAGTGGTCAGACAAAAAATTATGTGCCAACTTGATAGTCCACTAACCCCATGATTTTCAGCATGGAAATACCTTGGGAAGCCCCCCTTTAACCATAACACCTGGCTAGTAACTCATATCAAGGTAGTCGTCTAGGTTTTGGTCAATTAAATTTTCAGAGTCTCCAGTATCCACAAAAATAGTAGTGCTGATTTTCCCTAAAGGGGATGAAGGGTAACAGCCAATAAAAAAACCTGAATGATCTTTATTTATAGCAGAAAATTCCAACTCTTCACCACCAAAATCTTCTTCAGGGTCTAGCATACCCACAGGGTACGTTTCTGCATCAAATAATGGAGAGAGATATTTGGCCACTCTTACTACTGAGGCTACATATCCCACCATATCTTCAGCAACTGCATAAACGTTTTTACATTGTAATTGTAACATCTTCTCCACCTCCTGGGTTCCTCGGATCATGGTTGTGGTCAAGTGTGGATTTTCTGGGGTGATCTGATACACTGAAATGTGGTCCATATATAAGCCATATGGGAAGAAACATGGCTTGGTATTATATATAGAAAAGTCATCATAAAACACATTTTGAGCCACAAATGACCCTATACCCATTTTGAGGATGGGTTGTATGACGTTATCCAAGGCCAACATCACCTGGCCCTCCATCAATAAACTTGCCTGCACCATCTGAACGTGGTGCCAAAGAAAAAATGATTTTTGGTGTTGCTTCTAATAAATTCTATGGAAAATTGAGGAATCATGACTTTTGTATTGAAAAGCGTCAATATCCACAAGGTACTGGAAAGCAGGGTGAGCACTTTCCAGTCAGAGGTGGCAAGAATAACGCCAAGATGCTCCAATCATCAGCAAGATGCAAAAACAGTGGTGATCTCTACCTTAGCCATGGCCACCAGCTGGCGCACACCATTTGCACTTCACAAAAGTCCCACACAGAAAAAGTTTGTTCATGTAAAGTTAAAAGTTGTTTTTCTAATGTCAAGAGAGTATCTATAGCACTCCAGTTCCCAGCGTGGTGGTGCTCAGAGCACAGGACCAACAACAGGGACCTCATTGATAGTGAGAACATAAAGGTAGCCCAGACAAGGGAGCTAGATCTGTAGTGACATAGGGCAAGGGTGGTTAGCATGGTATACAAAAGGAGGGATCAAACTAAGAGCAAAAATTGGCTGTGGCCTGAAGTGCCAATAATATCCAAGCTTTTTATGGGGCTAGTATGCACGGGTGTCCTGGTTGGAAGGGAAACTGAGCAGCCCCACGGTATACTTGATGCTATAGTAATTTTAAGATGAAAGAATTGGCTAACGTGATGTTAGACCTTCTCAAAGAGGTCTGTGCAGGTATGGCCAATTCAACATATAATAAAATTGTAAATGAATGGGGTGTTTATTATGTGAAATGACAACCAACGAGGAAGGTTGGTATCATGGGTCATGGTTTAAAAAACTTGGAGGAATCATCTGTCAGAGAAAGTGGTGCTAAGCTGAGGTGCACCAAATAGGTGCACACTTCCATCCAACAGGGTGCTATACTTTAAAATATTCTGAACTCAAGTATTTGATTGGAGTCAAGGCCAACCCAAGCTGGAAATTTCATAAGTAGAACAGTTCTTAAACCCCCATTCAACGATTAATAAAATTTTGTCATTGTTGTTCAACATATAGTTTATCTGTTTTAACGAAAGAGCCAAAACAAGGGGCTGGGCGTTTTGCACCTCGCTTGTACCAACCTTTGCATACCTGGCCTGTACCCAGCGTTGGTCTAAGGTATTCTTGAGATCAGAAAGGGCCTAAAGTTTAGCTTTTGGACCTCCTGCCTCCCAGCCTTGTCCTTGATGTTGGTGCCTTAAGTTAAGTCATGTAAACATGACAAGATGAGTATCACCAAAGTTAGTAATGAACAACATTAGAAGAAAGTACAATGGCCCAAATCCACAAAAGCGTGGACTAAGAAAAAGGCCCCTAAACTTCCAGGTTCAGGGATAACCGCCACAAGATAAGCTTAAAGCTATAGGACTAGCTCAAATGGATGGGGTGAATGTGGCAGCAGTCAGAAGACGTCTGACTAAGGTCCTGAAAATCCCTCATATTTTTGCCCATATTCTCAAGTAATTTTTTCATTCATTTTATATCTTAAATTTTCCCTTGAAGTATAAAATAATCCCTTTTTATTTTAATAAACATTTTACACAGAATCTCAAATTTATTCTTTTACTTGAACTTATAGTTGTTTTAGTTATTTAATTGCCAGTAATCAGTCTGGGATCAACCAAGTATCTGTACATTAACTAGTATGAGATCTTCTCTGTTTGGAATAATACACTCTCTATCGTGGATACCTTGGAGTTGAGCTGATAAGGGAGAGGTTGGATTGGCTTCTGTTGAGTCCTGTGGGACAACGTACACTTCTATGTCTAAGAGTGGCTACAAGAGTTTTGCCATGGGTGCAAAGAGTTTACCTAAGTGTTGATGATTCAATGGGTAGCATCAGAGGAGTATTTGCTCTATGATGATGATTGTGATCAAAAGAAGGTTGTCTAGTGCCTAATCTGCGCGGAGTAGACCCCCTGAGCATCAAGTTGGACTCAAATGTTAAGCGGTTTGAGGTTGGCAAACTGACTTAGGTGCTCACTACATGAATGGCATCATAAGGCACTAGTGACGATCATGAGAGTTCTCATAAGCAGTTCAATGATGAAGCAGATATGGAAGTATATCACAGAGAGAAATCCTCTGCGCTCCTAGTGGGGGAGGAGGATACAATCCGCTCAAGGATCATACCCTAGAGTTAGAAATGCACGATCTATGAAATGATATTGAGAACGTCAAGGAGACTGCTAGAAGAACATGCATTGCCTCACTACCTATTGTGAGAGGTCTATGACTAATTATCAAATTGGTAGCTGTGCTTAGTTATTTTTGAGGAGAGACTTGTATTACTTAATAAAGAGAATATCAAAACCATTAACACTCTTAATGAATATGGAGAGAACTTGGAACAGCGTGACAATATGATATTTGCAATGTACAAGAGTATAGAAGATTTGAAGGCACAAATGCATACTGTACTGGAGACTCTTTTAAACGACCTATAACTTGATTGGTTTCACCTATGTGGGCCGCTCAAAGGTATGTATACAACTGGTCAGAACTGCTAAACAGCTGACCATGATGCACGCCAATCCTGTTAAAGAAAATCCCAACTGTTACTGGTACTTTAAGACCATGTAGACACCTGGATAGTGAACAATAGTGGGTTTCCTCAAGATGTATAAGAACAGCATGGATGATCCTAGTGATTGCCAGAAGGCTCGCCACGTACAAACAAAGTATGAGCTGCAAGCCTCAAGAGATTCTTATTGTGAGTCTAAAAACTGCAATATCTTGAATTGAAGTGAAGAATATTCTCCTTTCAGAGTTTGGTAGTAAAAAAGATGTCCAGAATATGAAACAAGAGTTTCTCCTGATGAAAATGTGCAAGAATGAGTCAGTCACAAATTAAGCCTCTCACTATTACCTTAAAGCTCAACAGTATGGACCACAGGAACTATGAATTTGCCTATCACAAAAACCGTCTTATTGAGTTCATTGGAGATGCACCTAACCTCAAGATGCATATGACTCTCGCAGTTAAAAGCGCAACATCCCTCAAGGCTTTTAAGGTAGCATTACTTGACTTACAAAAAACGTACAAAGCTGAATTTAAGTCAATGGGACCTACACCTCCCCCTTACAAGTTAATAAGTCCATTTATGTCGCCAAAAATAAGGATGACAAATTAAAGGATAAAAATACTAAACTGCCTGAACGCTTTCCTCGCTGAGAGTTTAACTGCAACAATGCCATCCATCTGGGCACTTTTATTTAAAATTGTTCATTACTTGACGCTGAAAAGAAGGAAACCGCCCCAAAAAGAATATTTCCAAGGCTTTTAACTTGGTGGATCTCCACACTGTGAGTGAAGATAACCACGAAGATGACGATTTGGATAATGCAATCTATCACATGTTAGGGGCACCTAGCGTGGTGGCTGTGCCTGATAGATTAAGAGTTCACAGCACTGACAGATCTATATCAAGTGATACCTATTTGAAACAAGAAAATCAGCCTACCTGGGTCATTAATTCAGTTGAAGAAGGAGAGTAATTAGTTATGGCTACCAAGCTTTTCTTTCCTGTAACAATAACATCAGTTACCAAGATTTGATTCAAGCAGATAGATTTTTGATAATCAAACAGGTGAGATGAGCGAATTTAATAAAACCCAACAAAACTGGGTGAAAGTTGTATCAGGCAATGGCCAAAATGGTGCACCCAAAGGCAAAAAACGCCCTGGAGGGGTACCGGGAGCCAACGCCGCCAAGAAATCCCAAACCCAAACACCGCCCAGGTTTATGGAATTTACAACAAAACAAAACCAATACATGGAGATACAGTACAAACACAACTTCTATCAAAAGTAAAACATGGGCTCTGACTTTTCTTAAAGGTCGACTCCCCAACTCTGTGGGAAAAGGTAGGTGAGGCACAGGCCTCCCTCTTTCCCCATGCAGTATACATTACCACCCACACCATCCACCATGGCTGGATTGATATGGATTTTGAAACCAAAGAGGATGCAGATGCTGAAGCAAAATTATGTGTTGAAATTGCCCTTCCCAAGGGCAAATGAATGGTGCACACTGCGCGCACCAGATGGAACAAGTCAAACACTTTGTTCATCTTTTTTTGAATTGCTTCCCACCAACCTCCCCTGTAAGC
Organism: Massospora cicadina; assembly: GCA_022478985.1. Lineage (NCBI taxonomy): Eukaryota > Fungi > Entomophthoromycota > Entomophthoromycetes > Entomophthorales > Entomophthoraceae > Massospora > Massospora cicadina. Next base: position 71,343 of record JAKSZP010006839.1, on the reverse strand, counting down.
TTATTGAAGACAAACTCTGATTCAGCCTCCAAAGCTATGGAGAAATAAAACAACTTGAACTACAGCAGTTCCACATGATGCTGAACCTGTGCACAGGAAAGGAAATCGCTGTAATTGAACCAGTCCCTGATGTGGCTTAGAATTTAACTAAAATACCACACACCGCGATTTTCCACCTCCCAGTTGGAGTAGTGTCAAAACCTTCCACAACACCAGATCGCGCACCCCCCATCTGCAACCACTGTACCGCACTGGGGCACAAGGAGCATGCATGCCCCATGAAAGAGGGCATCATGGCCCCAGACTTTTGTGATGACGCCATGGATGAAGATGAAGAGTCCTTCAGAAGAATGGTCGACGCCAACCACGCTTTTTCTGGGGAGAGGATGGACACTATGTCCTCATTGACCCAAACTCACCCAAAATATGCAAACAGGTACAGAAGGCCCACAAGCGGGCAGTGACCAAGGCTGCATCTCTCGGACCTCCTTCATCAACTCAAGCCAAATCCAGATGGACAAAGATGAAATTGGCAGAACCAGCCAATCAAAAACTAATTCCCAAGCCAGAGAAACTATGGAGAATGTGATCCAAACCAAACAGTCAGATTGGACAACCCATACAGAGAATTTTTCAAGCTGACAGAATCACCACATTATCCCAATCAAATAAACCTAACAGGACATTATGAATCCACTATGGATGCGCCAACAGGGCCCAGAGCGCCAAAATAAAACCCCAAAACATTGGGAGCCAATCAGAACACCAACTCAAATCAACAAAAATCACGCGTGGAAAAGCTTAATATAATCCCAATCATAACAATATCTGCACGAAATCATCACAAGGTAAGGAGCCAGAAGCCTCAGAGCAGACTGGCCCAACCACATGGAGAAAGTCCAAGGCAATGAGTGGGGGACTAGGGCTGGAAGGCCTTCCCAACTGCTCCTGAGGCATCGCGGGCACCTCAGTGTCAATAGGGATACTAAACATCGCAGGAGCCAGGGCTCAAGCATCCTGAGCCAAAAAACTGGACTTCCTGCACAAACCCCCAGTAGACATCTTGGCCATCCAAGAGACCAACTGTCTACAGGGGTAAGAGGGATCCTGGGCGGCCAGGGTCTCACCGTCCCAGTTGATATGGACGTCCCACTGTGGGGTGGTTGTCTGTAATAATAACAAAAAATTAAAAATCCTCAAATCCTCATCAAACTTAGATGGCCCCATCCTAATTGCAAAGATTGCAAACCAAGAGGCCACACTGTCATTAGCCTGTATCTATGCACCGTGTACTGCATCTGAGCAGAAACAATTCCTCAAATCCATCCCAAAACTCAGCCTCCCACCGGACACTATCATGCTGGGCGATTTCAACTGTTGGGATGATCCCACCATGGACTGATGACCCAACCCCAGGGGATACCCACTGGGACGCTCCAAGTTTCGTGCAATGAAGGCATCCCTTGGTCTGTATGACACCCTCCTTCCTGGGGCTCCACTCCTCCCCCACATGACCCACCCCAACATATGCGAGGGTACACTCATCTTGATGAGCCACATCGACCATATCCTCACACCAAAATCCTGTTGCTCGTTCATTACTAAGTTTTCCACAAAAAATTAATTTCTTTGACCATCATCTAGTTTTGGTGCAGTTCATGCCAACCAGGACTCAAACGCGGATGACGCCCTGGAGGAAGCTATATCTGGAGAATATAAAACTCCCCAAAATTTCTGAATGGGTTGAGCATGAAGCTTCAAACTCAAAATTCACTACCCCATTCACATTGGATCCCATCAAATCTTGGGAAAAATTGAAATTCAAACTGATAAACAAGAACCGCCATATTACTTCACACAAACACACTGTGGATACCGCCACAATCAGATGCACCCTGGCAGAACTCAACCACCTTGAACTAAACACCCCAAAAACTGGATACAGCGTGAACTGGGGGCGCAAATGTGCGGCAATTTCCGCCCACCTCAGCGCCCACATCCACAAACACCAACATAGAATCAAAGTATTGTGGAAAGGTAAGCACATAAGAGAAGGCGAGACCTGCTTGGCGTTCTTCTTCTGCCAATACCACTCCTGAGGCAACCTGCCTCAGTGCACACAGGTCCACAAAACAGACAGAACCGTGGTAACTGGCCCAATGGAGGTCAAGGAGGAAATTCACGCTATTACACCAAACTTTACAGTGAAACCCCACCCAACACCCAAAAAAAATAAAAAAATTTACACTCCACCAGAATACAGAAGACACCGCCGGACTATAGTCTCCTAAACCTGATAACGCAGGAGGAGCTCTGGAATATAGTATGCGGTGCACCATGTAGGAAATGCCCAGGCCCTGATGGATACCCTACGAATTTTACAAAACATACTTTAAACAGATCGCCCCCTCCTCCTAGCATCTATGAACCAGTGCTTGCTGAAGACCCGTCTCCTCACAGGAGGACAGGACTCCTATGTCATTACCCTATTCAAAAAGGGCGACAGACTGGAACTGGACAACTGGCGCCTGATAGCGCTCTCTAATACTGACACTAAACTACTCACAAAAATTCTAGCCACCAGACTGAGAGCACTAGCCTCAAAAGCCCTATCACCCAACCAGTTTGGTTTTACACCAGGGCGCTCCATCTGGTCCAACATACACTCCATCACCAATGTATGCCAATCCAAAGTGACGGGTGCCCTGGTATTCCTTGACCAGGAAAAGGCGTACGACCGCATTAGCTGGCCATACCTAAAAGAGTGCCTACATGCTTTCAACCTCCCACCCAGGTTCATCAACTGGGCAATGCTCCTCACAGAATCTGCATTAATGGCAGTATGTGGCCCAGGGTTTTCCTGACTGACATGATCACCCCGTGCAGAGGGCTCAAGCAAGGGGACCCCTCAGCCTGCTACTGTACAACTTCAGCTTTGACCCACTTCTCCATGTTGCTGACTCACGCCTCAGGGGCATAACTGCGCCAGGCCAGCCCCCTGTCAAGATACTAGACTTTGCGGATGACTGTGTAACAGGTATAGCTGACAACAGCAACGCCCAACAGCTGGAATGCACCCTAGAGGAATACTCCATGGTGAGCAGCACATCGCTTAATAAACAAAAAACCAAAATTATCCTCCTTGGCAAGTACACCACCAACTGGACCACATGCCCCACCACACACAACCCAAGACGCAAAAACTCGCTCTCCCTACCCTTTGCATTACCCCCCACCACCACCTCTGTCCGCCACCTTGGGATATGGTTGGAAACAGGGGGTATGCAAGCGAGATGATCAAAAATAACCTGCTACAACAGAATATCCAACAGAATCGCCTCCCTCAATGGTAGATCCCCTGGGTTAACAGGGCAAGTGGCAGTTGCCAACTCACTCATCCTCCTGATGCTGTGGTTCCCCACACATGCAATCCCCTTCTCCCCATCTTTATAATGTTAATCTGTGTTCTCATCCAGGGTTGGCTGTGGCCTGGATCCCGCCCACCAGTCCGGGTTGAGACGCTGTATGGCCCACGCTCCAGCGGGGGCATGGGACTGATAGATTTCAAGCACCACGCCAACCACATCCTGGGCACCTGGATAGAGGAAGCGCTAACCCCAGACCCCCCACAACAGCACTGGTCCAGGGCAGCGAGGGCCAACTTTGTGCAGGCACTCAAAATACCCAACCTGCACCATCCTTCCAGCTTACTAACATACCTCACTAACCACCCAAATGCAACGGGCCCACACAAAGCCCCCCTCACTTTAAGCGCTTCCTCTGAACCATCCGCCGCATGGGGTGGACTGTCGCTACCACCAGTACAGTGCAGGGAAGGGGACAACCCAGACCCCACTTTGCGTTACAAAAGCCAGAAGACCACCCCCACAGAGATATACTCTCATCGACCCCATCCATCGCCAGAGTCAACTACCTAGACGCTTTGGATATCCCCTATGACCTATCCACACAAAAAATGATATGGAGGATGACGCACCATCCACTCCTCCAGCAGAGGATAAGGGCCAACACCTGGCGCTGCCTAAGAAGAACCTACAGAATGGCGGACCACTCCCACTCACTCCATGCAACCTGCGCAGTATGCGGAGGAGAGGGCTCCCTATACCACCGCCTAGAAATCTGCCCCCCATCCAAAACCATATGGCGAGAAGTCGCACGCCTGCTCAAAATCCTTGATGGCCAGGATCTCTCTATCTTGAAGAGCCTCCTCATGATCCAACTCTTGTCCCCAATACCATCCACCCTGCACACCCTATTGATATTCATTTCAATGTGGACGATCCACACTATTGCCTTGGATGCGTTCAAGGGAACAGTCCCTACCATCCATGAGGTTGTCAATAGGTTCCACGTCCATTTTCTGGAGCATTTCCAAGCCTGGCTCTATGGGCATATGAGACCAAGACAGCAGAGACTCATAAACTCATGGTTCCCACTCTGATTCCTTCACACGGACCCCTTCCTTCACACCTGCTCTATAGTGGAGGAAACCCCCTAGAATAGAGCACCATTCCCCCCACACCTGGCAGTCCCAGCCAACAACAGGGATAACCTGTTTACCCCAAGGTGCCCAATCATATCTAATCATCGCTTTTCCTCCCTCCCCCACCATTTCCACACACATATCAGTAATGCCCATCCCCTGGTTGGCTTGCCTCAGTTAAATAAATATAAAAATTAGTTATGGCTACCTTCAAGAATTTGGCACTGAATAGCGAAGATACTGTCAAGGCTAATACCAGAGCTTCTACTTTGAGACAGTTTGAGTAATCAGCTACTGGAGTGCTAACCACTGGAACACCCTTTAACAAGAGTGTAACAAAAGTATAAGTAATCATCCAGAAGGTGAGCGTATTGGCAGTACTGGATATGGAGGCTCCAATTAACATCATCTCATCTAAACTCATAAAGAAGCTGAAGTTTATTCCTGATATCAATTAAAACATGAAGTTACACCGCAGGACCCAACATTATCCGCGCATTTGGAGTTATCAGCATTACCCTTACACTTTGGGTTCATGGTCCTGATGGCACTGGAAGGAGTTTGGACAAAGACCACTATGATCTCTTAATTGGGACATAGTTTCTCCTGTAGTTTGCAAAGATCAATTTCACCACTAGCACTGTGAGCATTTAGAGCTAACAACTTCCACTAGTGTTTAGGACAAATTTTAAACCGCGGAAATAATGTACATTATTGGTTAAAATGGACCAATCTATCTATCCCAATCACTACTCCTTGACAGAGAAAGGTGTAAAGCAGCTATCTCCTAATATCAGCATAGAAAAAGGACTTACGCTCAGAGCTAGTGAAACCATAGAGATTTGACCAAGAGATTAATGCATTATGACCCTATCAATTAGTGTGAATATTATTTTTGACACTATATTTGAATTATACAGCTGTGAAGGAATCCTTGAGAAAGAACCTAGAGTACTACCAGGACTCTATGATACAACTCTCTGGAAAGTTGATCATCGCCTTGAAAATATCTTTACCCAACTGATCAAAATAGAGAAAGGACAAGTTGTAGCACTGGCCTGACTTACCAGTTGCCAAGAGATTGAATCTGTCCATGCAATAGGAAGTTTCGATGAGCTCAGGTTTGGGGATGCGACCTTAAGCAGAATAAGGAGCTCAATGTACTTTTGGACGAGTTTAGTGACATCTTCATCACCAGATCCAACAATTATAGCCTATGAAAGGGTGAGGACCACAAAATGGATACTGGTTCAGCTATATATTCAAATCTAAACATTACCACCACTCCAAAGTTGAGGACACAGTTATTACACAAGAGCTTAATAAACTGGCTAAAGCAGAGCAGTGCTTTGACTGTCAAAGAGCCCAAGAGCATCTCCTTTGTTGCTGGTTCACAAAAAGGATGGAACCCCAAAGAGTGGTCATGGACTATCACCTCCTAAACAGGATAACTAAGAAAGACTCATACTCACTACTGCGCGTTGCTGACACTTTGAAATGCCTGGGCGGCTCAAAATACTTTTCAGCAATGGATCTAGACAGCGGCTACTGGAAGATGGAGCTCTTGCCTGAGATCACGAGAAATGCACCCTGATCAATAGCCAGGGGTTTTTTGAGACCACTAGGATGCCACAGGGTCTCTGAAATGCTCTGCTACCTTCCAGCATGTGATGGATCATATTTTTGCGATTTTAAATTATTTAGTGTGTTGATATACCTCAAAAACATCACAGTACTCACCCAAAGATTTTAATAGTATCTGTAGCACTTCTGGGAGGTCTTTACACAAGTGAGCGCATCTAACCTGAAGTTGAAATGAAGCAAGTGTACCTTCCTCAATATACAATATAGTTCATGGGGCATGAGATTAACTCTGATATATTTAAGACCCAAGCTGGGAAGGTGAAAGTCATCATGGCATTAGAGCCTCCAGGAAGCATGAGAGATATTCAAGTGTTACTTGTAATGGTGTGGTACTACCAGCAGTTCATCCTTCATTTTGTAGACTTGGCGGCGCCCTTCACATACCTGCTTACTAGGGGGTGATGAAGTTCAATTGGGCATGGATCAAGAGCAAAAATTTGCGGAGTTAAAGAACAATTGGTAGAGGCACCAATCTTGGCATATCTGAACTTCATCGAGACATTCTACCTGTATACTGACCCAGTGACATAGGACTTGGCGAGATCTTGACACAGTTAAATGAAGACAAGGTGGATTACCTGATCAAGTACTATTCAAAAGTGTTAAACAAGGCAGAAAAGAATTATTTGATCATCAAGAGCAAATGCCTGGTGGAGATAAGAGTAGTCAAACAATTTAGGCCTTATTTTACAAGGTAAACTTTAAAAGTCATATATCATGCATTGCTCAGGTGGTTGAGATATATGAAGTATTTAATGGAAGCCTTGCCTATTAGCTGTATTTCTCCAAGGTTTTTATTAAAATCACATTGATCAGAAAATACATCAATGCAGATGGATTGTCAAAATTACTGGTTTTCCATATGCAAGCACTTGAGAGCGATCACCTCTAGAACCTAATTGGGCTACCAGAAGAGGTCTGGCAGGACGAGAAAGAGGAAGTCAAGAGCGTCCTGTGTTGATTTTTCCAAAATATCTGGCGTGTCAATATACATCTTCATAAGAAGATACAAAACAAGTGGTACGCATATATCTGTATAAGAAATCACATGGAATTAGTAATGGAGGCTCACAAACATGTGTGCCATGGAAGATTTCAAAAGACGTTGACATACCTGAAAGAGAGGTTCTATTGGGAGTGCATATCAGATAAAATGCACCAAGCCTTGGAATTATGCATACCTTGTGCACGTTTTAGCCTACTGGAGAAGCAAATTATATTTATGTTAATTACCCCATATCACCTTTCAGTAATGTCTCAAATGACGTGGAAGGGACCTTTTCCAAATGCCTCCAGAAGTTTCAAGTTTATTAGTTGTGATTGATTACTTTACCAAGTGGGTCAAGAACTCTGCAGTAAAAACATACACTGTGAAATCTACAGCCCACTTCATATACAATTAAGTTATCATGAATATGATTTCCCACAAAATTACTGTCCATCAATGATATGGACTTCATCTTAAACGTGGTGAGAAAGATGATGGATCTAATGGGAGTGAAGCAGCAGTTCATTAACCCCTACACTCCATTGTCAAATTGAAATGTTAATTGAGTTATTGGTACATAGGAGGGATGTGAGTAAAATGGCCCTCAACTACAAGTCAAATTGGGATCAATTGCTGCCCTCAGCATTGTCGGCTTGCCAGTTGAGTCACCACTGATTAATTGAAATTTTCCTTTTATAGCCCTGTATGGGCGAGAGGCAGCTCTGCTTACCCTCCTAACACCAAACATATCAGTGAACTGGAAGAGCCTACCACCTGGAAGCTATCAGCAGGAGTTAGCTTATGAACCTAATAGAATTTATCTACAGGCTTTAAACAATATTGAAGCGACTATCCCTCAAATACATGGGAGAGCCAAAGACAAGTAGGGCATTGGAGTTTATCTTAGGAGACAAGGTTTTGTTTTACCACTTGTGGGGAACACAACTAGAGAAATTTCAGGCCGTTTGGAATGGACCTTTCAATGCTTAACAAAAAGAGGAGCAGAATAATCCATCCAGGATGATGACACTAACGTTTTATTTGATAGTGTACACGCCTGGTATCTCAGATCATTCCACAGGTCTCATCTTAAGAGGAGAAGTGTCACGGATGAGGCTGTGAATGGTGCAGAAAATCGTTCCTTAAAATGTTGAATAATTAGAATTCAACCCCATATCAGTGGCAGTACAGGCGATTATTCCACCATGGATGGGGTAAATAGAGGCCATTTACAGATGTGGGAGAACAAAAAAGTTTTCTTTGAAATTTGGATAATTTCGTGCGATTAATTTTCGTCCTCACAAGTCAGAAGACTTAATTTATAAGATGACATTGCTGCTGAAATTCACAATGAAAATCGACCACCTTATATACCTTGAGGGGCCAAAAAATTGTATTACACTAAATATGGTATGATGAGCAAACCAAATTATGCTGATGAGAGCGCCCAGGATCAAAAGGGAATATTACTAAATTGGACAACCATCAAATTTTGAGAGTCACTCAAAACCATGATGCAAGGCACATCATAGGATCGCCATCATTCAAACCTGGAGTTGAGATGATTATTAACAAAATTGGTAATAAACTGATATCAACAGAAGGTACACTGGCCCAAAACCCATTAGTGAGGACTAGTACAAAGGCCCCTGAACGTCCAGGTTCAGGGATAACCGCCACAAGACAGATCTCACAGCTATAAGAACAAACCCAAATAGATGAAGTGATTAAAGCAGCAGTCAGAAGAAATAAGACTATGGTATCTATAAAATTCTCCATCTTGAAACCATATTCCCAAATATTTTATATTATTCATTTTATATCTTAAATTTTCCCTTTAAGTATATAAATACATCACTTTTTATTGGGGATTCAACTGCGATGACCAAAATTACTTAAGATTAAGATTTAATATCTCAGTCTAAAAAGATTGTAATGTCCCTGTCAGAGGTACCCAATTCTCAGATATACTGCCAATCAACCCTTCATGTTATCAGGCTCCTCTAAAAGATGAGGCTAAACTATCTGATGAGGTAAAACATCACATAGTAAGGTTGATATCATCTAATAAAACCTTATCAAATTTGACCATCACAACTATAGCTATAAAAATCAGAGAAAATGGGCATTTAATAGGAGAGATCTTACCTCAGGTTCTGCCCAAAAATCCTCACAAAGATCTATTAATTCTACCCCTATAAACATCTGTCATTTATAACTAATAAAGTTTCTCCAATCTTATCTCTTGTAGCTTAATATTTATCTATTCATACAGGATTCTGTATTTCCAATTTGGGATCAATTATAGCAACAAAACTAATAACTTTGTTGCATTATTTTCTATCTTTGTAAGAGCCACAAAAAACTAATAATTTTGTAGCCTTTGTAGCACCTGCTTATCATAATTTCTATCAAAATTCCAATACTGGTGCTTTCTGCCAGGTCTGCTTCTGAGGCTACCTGGTGAAAACATACTTTCACAATAACGAATATATCTAGCGAAGAGAGCCCCTCTTCTGAGAAATCAATGAGTATTCCCAATGGGTACACTCCAACAGGCAGGAGATGCCTTCTGCTGCTATCAATAATCTGCAATTTCGAGCCTCTATGGACTTGGCCATTGAGGGCCCTGATCAAAATAATTATCAAATTCAAGCTGCAGATGTTGAAAAAATGGTCAAAGGCTTGATAAGGGGGCTATCTAGCCTGGTGCCCGTCCTAATTGAGACCAAGCATCTAAAGTTGCTGATAATATGACAATTTATACAACAGAGTGGTGTTGCAACATACCAAAGTTTGTTTTGCTAGAACTGAGCAGTACCTCCAGCATTACGTACATCCCACTATTCATCATGTACTCCAGATTTTGGGGTTTCATCATCTCAAGAAGTAACGCCTGTTGAACCTGGCGCAAAAATTTTATTCTCAGTTATACTCGCTCTATAAGATGACTTCTTACTTTGGTTGGGATAATCAGGAAGCCATACTTGATAAATAGAAGGGAAATCAACGATATACATAACCATTTGGTGAGAATTGATAATGGAGTTGTAGGATACATCGGCCAAGAAGTATCTCAACAGGTTAGTGATGTCGCTAACCCTCTTCACCACCAAATCACTACCCTTGAGGATGAGATTATGAGACAACTGGGACAATTTCAGGCCCAACATGAGGAGCGCTTTGTTGAGCTTGATGGGCTACTTCAACAAATTGTCTGAATTGTGGATACTATAAGAGAAGGTGGACCCAGCCCTGTTGATCCTCCTGGACCTCTGGGACCACCTATTTCACCTTTGGTAACCCCAGGACCTCCTGGTAAACGAGGTCCTCAAGGCCCTGTGGGTCAACAAGGCCCACCGGGGCCTGCTGGTTGGGACATGTTGCAAGGACTCCCTGGAACTCTTGGTCCCCCTGGTTCCTCGCTTCCAACGCATGATTCAGAGCCTTTGAGTCTACTAGTATCAAGAGTACAGGCGTTAGAAACCCAAATCTGAGCCATAGCTCAAGGGTGTTTCTTATCCTTAGAAAGCCTTCCAACTGACCCAGATTACTCTTTAACCAACTTATTAAATGGTATGGATAATGCTCATTGTCTATGCGATGCTAGCCAAACTACGCAAGAAACCCAGTTTGCAATGTTAAACGCTTCCATTGTATGGTTAACTTCTAAATGCGGAGTACTTGAGAACAAGCAGGAAGAGATGATCTGTAAGGAGAGTGTCCATAACTCCCCTGTTTCCAGCGTGGAGGTGCACGGTGCACATAAAAAACGCCAGGAAACTAGTTGCAAGTATTAAATTTATTAGAGTCCACTAGAGAGTGCCTAAGCAATAATAACCTAAGTCGAGGATAGTGATTGTTATGGAAATTAAACAAAGAAAAGCGACGCGGTGCAAAAAGGGGAACAGTATGGGCGAACTATTTGGAGGGAACATGGGCGACCCAATGGTGCAAGAGAGGATAATTAGATTGTAGATTCAATTAAGCGGCTAATGAAGCGCAAGACCTCCACATAAAGGTTTGCACACAGGATTTTCCACACCCACATTAATATTAAATGGTATACTTAGCAAAAGGATTTATTATATGGGAGAAGTTGACCAAGAAGGAAGATTGGTGTTGACATAGGAAATTATGGAGATTCGTCAAAACAATTAATTAAGGGAAGCAGGTCTAAGCCAAGGCGCGCCAATAGGTGCATGCTTCCATCAGGAAAAATGCTATATTGAGTAATCGACCAAACTCAGGTGATTGATGGTAAAAACGGCGATCTGATCTGGATAATGCTAAAACTGAATGGGTTTTGAAACCCCATTCACCCAAAAACTGAAGTGAAACGTTTTCCGTCATAATGAAGATAGTTCATTTTAACGCCCCTACTCTCATACAGGGATGAACTCCACTCGCTTTCATAGGACCAACTCGGGTATATTTAGCCTTAACCCATCGTTGGTCTATAGTATGCTTGAAGTCAGGTAGGCCTGCTGACTTCATCTTCTTGGCCTCCCTGCAAGCATCTTTGTCTCCAACGTTGGTCCCAAGGATGATGCCATTTTTTAACCATGACATTACCCTCTACTCCTGACGGGGCTCAACCCCCTCCAGGGGCTTGCACCAGGGAAAAGCTCTTATAGGCTGGGGCCAACTTCATTGCGGCAACAGTTGGTTTGGGTTGTGATCCGGTTGCCTGGGGAAAACGCTGGTGGAAGGCGTCAATTAGATCTTGGGCATGCACACAGTCACGCACTGGGACCCAGCTGTTCTCTGCAGTGTCAAGACCCTTCCAAGATACCAGGTACTCAAGTCTTCTTTTAACACGGCTGGAGGCTACTATTCTATCTACTTCACACTCAGGCGCCCCATCCATGAGATAAGCCTCCAGAGTCTCTGGTGGGGCCCCTCAAACAATGTTAATTTTCATATATGAAAGACAGAGAAGATCTGAGATGAAGAGAGAAGATCAACTGGTATGAGGCATGGCCCACTTTTCTAACAACGCGATAAGTGCCAATCCTCTTTGGTTTCAGCTTTTTGCATGGCTGCCTGATAGGGATGTTATGAGCATCAAGCATTATGAGATAACCTTCCTTATACACTGGACCCACTTGGTGCTTACCATCAACGTTCTCCTTATAATCTTGCATTGCCGCCTCCAAACTTGAGGAAACCCCCTGGTGGACCTTCTTGATAGCCTTGGCAAAGTCTACCACCACTTCAACTTTAGATCCACAGCTGAGCTCCATGTTAAAGGCGGGGTTAAAACCATGGTTGGAAAAAAGGGAACAACCAATCAAAGAATGCAAAGTGTTTTTGTAGATAAATTGGGCCATAGGAAGGTGAGAAACCCAATCTGAATGATCCATGGCAGTGTAACACCGCAGGAACTTTTCCAACCAATGGTTCACTCTTTCATTCTTCCCATCTAATTGGGGTAATAGGCAGTTGAACGGCAGGGGCGAATCTGAAAAGTATTACACAACTCTTCCCCAAAAGACGGAGGTAAACTGGGGTCCCCAGTCACTGATAAATTCTTGAGGGGACTCCATGAAGCGCAAACACATGAGTGACGAAGAGCCTAGCCATCTCAACTGTGGTTATTGTAGTTCTGCAAGGAATAAAGTGGCGAACTTCATAAAATGGCTCCACCACCACCATGATGGAATCATATCCATCAGAGACAGGTAATTCCACAATGAAATCCATTGATAGGGAAGTCCAGGGCCCTTCATCCTTCTGTAGTGGTACCAACAACCCCGCTAAAGGTTGACAATTTGGCTTCATTTGATTGCAAATCAAGCACTCTTTACAATACTGTACCACCTGAGCTGGAAAGCCTCTCAATTGTAGGTGCGTTGTATTATCTCCAATGTCTTTTTTTACCAGGATGACTTACGGTGAGTCCATCATGATAGTCCTGGATGATTTCCAGGCGCAGTGGTCCATCAGGAACCCATAGGCGCCCCTGAAACCACACCATCTCATCTTTTTACATGATAACCCCTGGATAAATCCTCCTGATTAAAAGCGCCTTTTTCAATTACCATGTATATTTGGCTGATAGCAGCTGAGAAAGGACTACTTTTCTAAACATACTATATTCCTCCGCATTTTCCAGAGGTGCAAGTGCTGGCGTGTTAGCCAAGGAAGCAGGAAGTTGAGATAAGATCTTGCCCGGTGGAATCATCAACTGGGTGTTATGAACCTCTAGCTCCTTTGATCAGGAGCTAAAGTAGGATTGCGACTTAAAGCATCAACCAAAACATTCTCCTTGCCCTTGGTGAACTCGTGAGAGAATGCAAATTGGGCAAGGGTCTCATTTTAACCAATCTGCCATGGGGTTATGACATGAGGGCGCGGTAGTACAGCAAGGCATGGTGATTGTACGTACATGGAAAGGTTGGGAGGAGCCATGCAAGTGGTGACGCCAATAAGTCAGCGCCTCCACCACTACTAGTAACTCTTTGTCATAAACAGCGTAACTTAACTCAGGCTGAGACATTTCCTAGAAATATATCCCACCAGATGCTTTATCCCATCTTCGCCTACTTGTAATAAGGCAGCCTCTATGGCAAAGTTGGAAGCATCAGTAGACACAATGAACTCCTTTTCAGGATCTACGTGGCGAAGGACAGACGTGGACAACAGGGTGCACTTTACTGCTTAGAAAACATCCTTTAAAACGAGGGGACCACTGAAGCACCTTGCACCGCTAGCCTTATATAAGGGTGCTGCCACCTCAGAAAGATTGGGTGTGAACTTCTTGAGGAACGTATGTGTCCCCAAAAAGCATCTCAATTCCTTGACTGAAGTGGGGGTAGGCCACTCACGAATAGTCTTCTCCTTGTCTGGAGTTATCATGTGTCCTTGATCAAACATGACGTTGCCCAGAAAAGAGACCTGGGACTTGAAGAATCACACTTGCTGATTTTTAGTGTAAGGCGGGCTGCCCTTAACCTCTCCACCACTTGCCAAAGGTGGACTGCATGGGACTCCTGATCCGGGGAAAACACCAGGATATCATCCATTTAGGCAATCGCACATACCCCTAACAAGTTCCCCACCGCTGCATCAATGCGGCGTTGAAAGATATCAGGGGCATTCTTAAGCCCAAAGGGCATGACCTGAAACTTGAAAATCCCTTTTCTGGTACGGATTATGGTTAACCACTCTTTTCCCTCCTTTATCAAGATCTGATTGATCGCATTAAGGCAATCCAGATTGGAAAAGACCTTAGCCTTCTCCACATAGCGCGCAATTTGAGAATCCATAAAGGGATGGGATGGAGGTCTGGTACAGTAACGTTGTTTAGGTTCCCATATCTACGCATGGGCATAGAGTACCATCAGCCTTCTCAACAAAGAGAGTGGGGAGCAAAATAGGGGAGGTGCGCTGAAAAATCGCGCCTTTGGCTAACTTCTCCTTCACCCACACATCTAATGCCTCTTCCTCCCGGACAGTCAATGGGTAAGTGGGGGAAGATATATGCACCAGATCTACAGTGAGTTTGAACTCACAAACAAACTTAGAGTGATCAGGTAGTACATTAGCTGATGCTGCATCAAAGGAAGATTCCAACCCTCCAAACAAGAAGGTAGGGAAACCTCCACGGTGGGCTTCAGCATGAGGGGCAAGGCTAAGGGTGTGAAGGTGGGGCCAGTGGGGCTTTTCGCCCTGGACGTTAGCCTCAGACAAAGGAACAATCAATCTGCGACCATTCTTCAATGTGAGAAATAGTGTATTCTCTTTAAAGTTGGTTCAGACGTCAAACTTCTGCCACCACTCCACACCCAAAATGATAGAGTACAAGAGGTTATTGATAGTTTGGAAGTTTTTGGACAAGTGGTACTTGCCAACCTGATAGTACACTGTCCCAATGACCTTCAGAGTGGGAATACCTTGGGATGCCCCTCCCTTAACCATACCATCTGGCAAGTAACTCAGCTCAAGGTAGTCGGCTAGGCTTTGATCCATAAAATATTCAGAGGCTCCAGTATCCACCAAAATAGTGATGCTGAATTTCCCTAAAGGGGAGGAAAGGGTAACAGTCAGTAGAAAATACCCAAAATGGTCTTTAATAAAGAAGAAAACGCCAGTACATTACCTCCAAACTCTTCATCTGGCATTAACGTAAACCCTGGTATGCGTAAGAACCAAATAATGTGGAGGGATATTTGGCCACTCTTACCACTGAGGCCACATATCCCACCATATCTTCAGTAAGGGATAAACATCTTTATATTATAAACGCAGCTCCTTTTCAACCTCCTGTATGCTGAGATCATAGAAGAGGTCAAACGGGGGTTTTCTGGGTTGTTTTGATACACAGGATTAGGTTTCATCTCTGAGCCATAAGAGAGCAAATATTATTCTGAGATATATATTGTATTTCCATTTAAAAACTTTTAGACGTGAATGACCCTATTTCTATGACAGCAACAAATTTCCCGACGTTATCCAAGGCCAACACCCTCAGGCCCATCTGCAAAAATTCTGCCAGCACCATCTGAATATGCTGCCAAAGTAAATCCCGTTTGTTTAAATACATTTGTAAATTTTGGCAGAAAATTGGGGAATCATGACTTCTGGACCACAAAGCGTCTGTATCCACCAGGTATGAGCACAAAGGGAGGGTACTTTCCAGTTAGAGGCAATCAAAATAACGCTGAGATTCTCCAACCTTTGAAAAAAACAGTGGAGTGGAGTGGCTGACCACAGACAAAGCCCACAGCCAGTGCACACCATTTACGCTTTGTGAAATCCCCACACAGAAAAAGTTTATGCACATAAAATTAAGAGGTTGGTCAACAATGTAAGGAGAGTGTCTATAACTCTCCTGTTTCCAGCGTGGAGGTGCACGGTGCACATAAACAACTCCAGGAAACTATTTACAATTATTAAATTTTTAGAGCCCACTAGAGAGTGCTTAAGCATTAATAAACTAAGTCAAGGATAGTGATTGTTATGGAAATTAAACAAAGAAAAGCGACGCGGTGCAAAAAGGGGAACAGTATGGGCGAAATAGGTTGGAGGGAACCTGGGCGACCCAACGGTGCATGAGAGAATAGTTTAATTGTAGATCCAATTAAGCGGCTAATGAAGCGCAAGACCTCCATGAAGAGGTTCATGCACACAGATTGTCCACACCCACATAAATATAAAATGGTATACTTAGCGAAAGGATTTATTATATGGGAGAAGTTGACCAATAAGGAAGATTGGTCTTGACATGGGAAATTTAAGGAGATTCAGCAAAACAATCAATTGGGGTAAGCAGGTCTAAGCCAAGGCGCGCCAATAGGTGCATGCTTCCATCAGGAAAAATGCTATATTGAGAAATCGACCAAACTCAGGTGATTGATGGTAAAAACGGCGACCTGATCTGGATAATGCGAAAACTGAATGAGTTTTGAAACCCCATTCACCCAAAAACTGATGTGAAACGTTTTCCGTCATAATGAAGATAGTTCATTTTAATGCCCCTACTCTCATACAGGGCCAAACTTCACTTGCTTCCATAGGACCAACTTAGGCATATTTAGCCTTAACCCATCTTTGGTCTTTGATATGCTTAAGGTCATGGAGGCCTGCTAACTTCACCTTCTTGGCCTCCCTGCAAGAATCTTTGTCTCTAACATTAGTACTAAGGATGTTGTCATTTTCAAACCATGACATGATCACTGCAATTTTTAACTCAAATCAACCTCCTGCAAATGATCATCTTTCTCATTGGGTTCACAATTTACAGGAGGACCTCAATCATTTTAAGGCAACAAGTTGACCAAACTCCCACTCAAGCTCATATCCCAGAATCCAAACCCTCTAAAGCTGATCTGGTCATAGAAATCAGGTGTACATGTTTTGAGCAATGATCCCACTACCTTTAAACCTACCTTTGAGGATAATTTTGTGTCGTGTGAAGGTAGCATCCATTCATTTCTCTTTGTCTATGAGCGTGCAATGGATGGGGAACGGATCAACAGAATGTACAGCATATTACCTCTTGCCTAAGCCAGTTTGCCAAGAAATAATGGTTCCTCACCTTAAGGTTTGCAATATGTGGGCTAAAGTGAAGGCTGCCTAACAAGGAATTTGGGATTGATCAAATTCTATCTAAACAAAAGCAAGCCTTTGTGAGTACTTAAATCAAGAAAGGAGAGCCAATCCAAGATTTTGCTAAGAGATTCTATCATGAGGCCCAGACCCTTGCTACTTGCAATTGGATTACTGTAGATGATGCCATATTGGCCATAAAGAGTGCATTTGCTTCTCGCACTCAGTTGCTACTGCATTTAAAATCACTTAAAAAAATTTCAGATCTATTCTCAACATCTAAGAAGTGATCATGGAGATTCCTAATGGTGTGTCACACCCGACCTCCACTTATAACCCTCATTCTTATATCCATGAAATGCCGCCTAGACCCAAACCTAAACTGAAGAAGGAGCCGTGAACTTATTGTAGTATCGTGGGTCATGTGGAATATCAATGTTGGAAAAAACAAGCGGAAAGTCAAAAAAGAGGAGGTAGCATAGGGCATGAGGCTCCCTGTGCTGACCTACCTCCTGTGCCTCAAACGAAATATTTTAACTCTTCTAAAGACTGTTACATGATATCTGCTCCTGGTGAACTTGAAATCCCTGATGAATTAGCCAACAAAGATTCTATTTTTTCTTATGCTTTTGTTTTTTCTTCTAATTCAATTTGATCGTTTAGTCCCTCAGTATTTTCAATCTAAACTTTGGCACTGATGCGACCCAGGTTGAAGTCATCATGCATAAGGTGAAAGTTTTGGCTATCATTGATATGGGATCACCAATCAATGTGATCTCGTCCAGACTTATGAAAAAAATCAAAGTGGCGCCAGACTTAAACCATTCTCAAGACTACAGAACTGCTGTTCCTTCATACACTAAATCTATTTGAGCTTATTCTTTCCTTCCAATGCGCTTTGGAAAGTTGGTTGTTTCAGCCCCTGAAGTAGCTTTGGACAACAACTGCTATGACCTGCTCTTGGGAACCAGATTTCTCATTGATTTTGATGTGATAATCAGTCTTAAAGACAATTACCTTTCTTTAATTGGGTACCAAGTGCCTTTAATTTTACAAGATGTCCCAATAGCAAGGCAAACTCAAACGATGCGTTTGCTTATTGGAATATCCCAATTCTATCTCACGTCTTGAGTATTGAGTTTTGGGACCAAGGACTATACTTCTGCCTCCATCAGCTTATGCCTCTGAAAGCATTTCTTTATATTCTAACAATCTGATGACTATTCCTCCAAAAGCTCAAGTCATAATTGATACTGGAGTACAAGTATTTTTAAACGTTGATCATGTATTAGAGATTTCCAGTAACTGAAATCCCTCTCATTTGGAGGCTTTAACCTGCCCTGGTATCCTTGATCCTGCTTATGATGGGACTGTTTTAGTCTTATTAGCTAATCTAACTTCTCGACTTATGCAATTGAATTGCAATAACTCATCTCTTATGTGTGGCCTACTCCTGTAAGTGAAATTTTATTCATCGTGGGATTTGGGGATTTATTTGATTTTAGGTTATAAGGTCCCCTATCTTCGCTAGAATTGATGTTAAATTTGGAGATTCACTCACTCCAGAACAACAGCATGAAGATGAAGCCCTGATTGAAGAGTATGCAGATATATTTGCCAAAGGTCTTGGAGATTTTAGGTTGATGAAAGAGGTACAGCATCAGGTAAAAACTGGGGTTACTCCCCCTATTTGAGCTCGACCCTATTGCAAATCTAAAGTTGAGGAGGCTCATGTATCAGTGGAATTGAAACAACTCCTCGATGCGGGGCTACTAACGCCTTCTAAGAGTCCATGGGCTTCTCCTCTACTACTCATCCAGAAAAAGGATGAGGTCATAGAGTGGTTATGGACTATCGTTGGCTCAATGCTGTTACCCAAAAGGATTCTTATCAACTACCTCACATTAATGATTTATTGAGACTATTGTCTGGGTCTCAATTCTTCTTGGCTATGGACCTTGAAAGTGGCTATTGGCAAATTGACCTGGCTCAAGAAGACCATCAAAAATGTGCCTTAATCTCTAGTGAGGGGTTAATCGAGCCCACTCATATGCCGCAGGGGCTTTGTAATGCCCCAGCTACTTTTCAATGAGCCATGGATGGCTTGTTTGGGGATTTGAAACTTTCTTGTGTTTTGGTGTACTTAGACGATGTTACTGTGTTTTCTCGCACTTTTAACGAGCATTTGGCTCATTTAAAGAAAGTATTTAGTTGGATGCATTGTGCTTCACTTAATCTAAAACCATCCAAGTGTGCTTTTTAAGACTGAAATGGAATTCTTAGGTCATAAAGTTAATCAGGATGGGATTTTACCCTTATCTAATAAGATACAAGCTATTTTGGACATGCCTGTTCCTAAAATCTTTCATAATATCTAAGTGTTTTTAGGGATGGTTGGTTATTACTAACTATTTATCCCCATTTTGCTGAGATTGCGGTTCCTCTAGTTTACTTATTGCACAAGGAAGTCCCTTTTGTATGGGAAGAATCACAGCAGCAAGATTTCTATCTTTTGCGCCGAGCCTTAGTTAGTGCACCAATTTTAGCCCATCCTAATTTTTACAAGCCTTTTATCTTATTTACTGATGCCAGTGATATTGCTATTAGGGCCATTCTGGATCAGCATGATACCACCTGGTTGATCACCCCATCATCTACTATAGTAAAACCCTTTCTAAGGCAGAACGCAATTATAGTGTTACCAAGAGAGAATGACTTGCAACCTTATCCACCATCAAGCATTTTTGCCCTTAACTCTATGGCAAACATTTCACTATTGTCACAGATCACGCTTCCTTGAAATGGTTGCAACAAATGAAGGATCCTGATGGGCACTTAGCTAGATGGGCGTTAAAGCTCCAGAATTATGACTTTACAATTTAACTGTGATGGAGCTATACACTAAAATGCTGATGGACTTTCTCAATTGCCTATACTAAAGTTATTCTCAGCTGAGGAGGATCGTATCTATGACCTGATTGGTAGACCTGAGCTCTGATATTGTGAATCTAATGATGTTATAGAGAAGCTACAATCCTTAACTGAGAACACTCAGGTTAAGATGTTCCTTATACAAGAAGTTGAGATCTAAATGGCTGCCTTTTATTTGGCCCTCTGTGAGGACTGAAGCTATTATGAAGGCTCATCAAACTGTAGGGCATGGAGAAGTCGCTAAGACCTTACAGTAATTTGAAAAATCATTATTACTGGGATAACATGCTGGAATCTGTACATGATGTGTTTGAGACTTGTCTCACTTGCCAACAACAACGTTGTGGAAATCTGATTTACAACACAAAATTGGGGACCTTCAGAACCATTTTCTACTATGAGCATCGATGTGGTGGGCCCTCTCCCTACTGCCACTTATGGACATCAATATATTAATTTAGCTATTGACCATTTTACCAAATGGATTGAAGCTATCTATGTTTCCTTGGTCACCGCTAAGGCTACTGTGTCCTTCCTTTTTAAACAAATTTTCACCAGGCATGGTAGCCCAAATATTCTATTAATGAATATTAGGACCAGCTTTATTTCTCAGGTGGTGTTGGGATTTTTGCCCATATTCCCAGCCTGCTAGATTACCTGGTGTCGCTAGGGTTGAAATTCTCTAAGGCAAAGTGAATAAGAAATTGGTTGGCCTGAATTTTCGAGGAACTAAGTTTGGGGGATTTTGGAATATTTGCCTGGTCGTATCAGTTGGGGATTGATTCAGATGATTACCTAATATATATCATCAGGTGGAGCGGCCAACAAAATATGGGCATCTGAAAGTGATTAACTATCAGTGTACCAATTGGGATTGGTCAGGTTTCATCACCAACTGATTTGGAATGAGTAGTGAGTTGCGAGGCAAGTGATGCCACCTGCAAATAGCGAATCAATCATTGGTGAAGTGACCTGTCATAATGGGTAAAAAGTCCCATTATCTAAGCAGGTCGCTAGCCAATTATGATTGGTTTTCTTGGATCGTGAGAAAAACGTTAGGGACACATCTCTGACTCTTTCTGTTTGAGGTCTCAAGGATGTCCAACGGCAGAATCCTAGCCAGGATGGGGAAAAACATCGCTACTGAGACGAGGAAGGGTGATTCAATGTTAACGGCTGCCATTTCATCAAAGAGGTGTCAACTGAGGGTTAGATGGCCGAATCCCCAACTATATAATTCCCTAGGATTCACTATAATAAAAATAATATTACCAATATTATTATCATTACCAAAAGTATTATTAGTAATATTGTTGATTTGGTGTATAGTTAGACTATCAGCATCCAGCGTGAAGTTCCATCTCAAGGATATTATTGCAGAAGGCAACAATTGGAAGATTCTCAGAGAGAAGAGTAGAGATCCGAGCAAGGATCTAGAGATGAAGGGAACCACAAATCAGAGATAGCTGCTGACTGTGTGTTGGGATGAAGGAGACTGTCATCAGATGATCTTGACAAAGATTGAGTGGACAGTAATATAGGGAACGAATCCTTACATGTACGACTTATCAAGTATTTAATTGGAAGTACTGGCCAAAGCATTGGGCCTGTTAATAGTTTAAACTCAACTATGGATAATAGTCTCCATACTATTATCAGATAATATATATTTTACAACTCGTAAGGTGAACAAGGAAACCAAACCTGTGCAGTAAAAAGGTTACTGGATTAACGACCAATAATTAACTCCTAAGTAAATTTTTACAAGTTGGTGCTCACTACAGGGGTAGTTGAGTATAAGAATCTATCAATAATGTCTTATAAAGAAGAAATGCGCAAGTTGTGGACTGAGATCGCCACAGTGAATCAGAATGCCTTAAACTCAGCGGACCATTGGGAGTTCACGGCCTTGGAAGAATGAGTAACCAAGGTGGAGGAAGGAGTTGAAAACATAGCCAACTTCAGGAATGAGATACTTGACAAAATAAACTTGTTAAAGAGGAAAGAAGGAGACCTCGTTTGAGAGGTCCTATTTCTGAAAACAGAGCATGATGTGGATTGCATTCATTTGAGAAAGTTTGGTGTGGACATTGAGAAATTGATGAAAGAAGTAGAGGATTTGAAAGCCCACAGATGTGCATGTGATCCTGATATGGCCAGTGATGCCAAAGAGGGAAGTCTTTGAATGATACTTGGGAATATGAATACCCTGATAAATATGCTGCCCGCATTTAATGCTATTTCAGAGATACCACCCAAAGTCACTCCACAAGTGAGCCAAGTAGCCAAACCAAGAGAATCAGCCCAAAATGACTCAGAGAATTTAGAGAAACCACGAAATTGCCAACATTCCATTGGGATAACGCCCCAGCGTTTTTCCAACTATTTGACATGACCATGAATGGATATGGGACTGTCAAAAGGCGTTGATGGTCATGAACTGTTTGGACATCAACTGCCAGAACCTAGTGTTACCCCACTTGGAGGGGGACAGCTGGTCATATGCTGAGGCGAAAGTGGCCAAAATGAAGGAGTTTGGTAGTCCAACCCATATGTCAAAATGCAAGTAAGAATTTTATTAATTCAATTCCGTAAAGATGAGTCTCTTGCAAGCTTCGCGGATTGATTTTACCAGGAGTTGCAGATCCTGGCTGGAGCAAAAGTGTTAGATGACTTTGATGCAAGAATCGCTTTGCAAGCGGCCCTTCAGCCCTATCACAATTTGCATCAAATGATGTCTTTTGTATTTGCAACTGAGATAAATACCTCACAAATGGTAGATAACCTGAAGATTTTTAAAAGCAACGTTCAATGCCCCAAATAGAAGCTTCAAGTCCAATCTGGTCTGAAATCCAAATCCCACAAGGGAAGTGAAGGAGCAAAGGAGACATTTAACTGAACTGTGCTGGGAAATAAGCCCGAGGATTTCAAATGGTTAAATAAGAAATAGAAGGTCTGCTTCCAGTGTGGTGGGAAAAGACATTTCGCCACACACTGCAAAAAGCTGAAGGATCAAATTAACGTGGTCCAGGCTAAAGAGACAGCAGTAGCCAAAGATTTGGGAAAAGGTCCCGCTGCCTAGACAAGGAACAGTCTAGAGCAGCGGAGAAACCTGTTACTCCTGATATCATGAATGAAGAGATAGACATTAGCAATCTGTTTGTAGAAGACGAGCAGGATCAGCTATACTAAGCTGGTCAACATGGATATATATGCCGTGACCAGAGCTGGAAAAGAAGATTGACCCAAGATAATTCAAGAAGTTGCCCAGCCATACACCCGACAACTGGTGGAGAAGATTTGGACCAATGAGAATCCTGATGAGTTAGCAGATGTTCATTTAGATGAGGCCAACCTGTCAATCCCCCTAGGCGCGATAAAGGAATTGTTTCCTGAATTATTGGCGCAGATTATTCAAACCTAGATTTGGCTAATAACGCCACAATTCACTCAGTAAATACTATATTACAATACTATAAGTGTACATATATAGATATTCAAGTGAATCAAGTGAGGGTGAGGTGATAGTCAACAGCGGAGCGCCCATCAATATTGTGTTGACTAAGCTGATGAAGAAGATGAAGATCTCTCCAGACTTGGAACACAAGAAAGAATACAGAACAGCTGGGACAAACACCACCATTTCATGTGGAGCGTATAGTGTGCTGCCACTACAATTTGGGTCATTGGTGGTATCCATGCCAGCAATAGTTTTGGCGAACCAAAACTACAATATTCTGATCAGAAAAGAGTTTCCGTGGAAGTATGGAGTTAAATGTAACTTTGAGGATAATACGTTGCCCATCTTGGGTCAGACGTTACCATTGGTATACCAGAAAGATGGTGAAGTTCCATTGAATTGGAGAAACAACTTCATTAATCTGATTTACAATGATGGCATTGTACCAATCAATACCAATTAGTTGAAAGAAAGTGACAAGAGATGCTGGCGAAAATCCTTAGAAAACCGGGGAATTCCCTTAAGAATTAAAAAAAGAAAGGACCATACCAGCCAGATCACAGATGATAGTTGACACAGGGTTGATTTTAGAGATACCAGAGCTGTTGTATGGAGAAGTTGGAAGCCCCTGGAAGAAGTCCAGAGTGGAGCCATGGGAGGCTCCCAGGATAATAATGCTGGTCCATGGAGAAATACGAGTTATCTTGGCGAATTTGAGCGAAAAACTGATGAAGATCAAGAGGAATCAAATCATTGCATTTATTCACATAATCCTGACAGCAGAATTGAGACAATTCCATAATTTTGGGTCTCTCAAGGAAATGGGATTACTAGCTGGGGCAGCCAAAAGCATCAACCTGTTGGTTGATTGAGAGCAGCTCGCAGATCTTCCAGAAGGGCAGAAGGAGGAGGTGCTCAAATTATTTTAGAGATATTGGGAAGTGTTCACTCAGGATGATCACGATTTGAGATGCGCATGAGATGTAATTTACAAGGTTGACACTGGGGAAAAATCTACCAATAAGGATGAGACCAATCCAAAGATCAAAAGCCATCAAAGTGGTAGTGGAAGATGAGATCAGCAAACTAGTGAAGCATGGGCTTCTAATTCCGTCATCAAGTCCCTGGGCAAGTCTGATTCTGATCGTAAAGAAAAAAGATGGATCAAACTGGGTAGTGATTGACTATTGGAGGCTGAACAAAATTATGAAGAAGGATTCATATCCCCTACTGAGGATTGACGATGTGCTGGATCAATTAGGAGAAGCAAAGTATTTCTCCGCAATGGACTATATCTCAGGATAATGGTAAATTGACTTGCCAGAAGAAGACCAAGAAAAATGTGCAATTATCACTGCACAGGGGTTATACCAGCTGACGAGGATGCCCCAGGGTCTTTGCAATGCGCCCACAACATTCCAGAGGGCCATGGATGTGATATTAAGCGACTTGAAGTTGTCGTGCATCCTGGTATATACAGATGATATCAATGTGTTCAGTAGAACGTTTACTGATCACCTCCACTACTTGGAAGAATTTTCTAAGAGACTGTCCATGGCTAACCTGAAGATCAAGCCAAGGGAAGTGCCACTTTTTCAAGAAGGAGCTGGAATACCTGGGATTTGTGATTAATGCAAGTGGATTGCAGCCGCAACCCCAAAAGATAGTAGCTATTGAGTGCATGGCTGTGCTGAAAATTGTCTGAGACATCCAAGTATTTCTTGGGATGGTCAGATACTACAGAAGATTCATTTGGGACTTCTCCCTAATAGCTGAGCCTTTGTTTCATTTACTAAAGGATCCAAAAAAAGGATTTGTATGAAATCAAGAGGCCCAGGACTCCTTCAATGAGTTACGCTGGTATCTGATAAATTTGCCATTCTTGAAATATATGAATTTTGATTGGGAGTTTATCATTCAAACTGATGCTTTGTTAATGGCAATCGGTGCCATACTGAGCCAAGTAGATGAACTTGGGGACAAACATCCGGTGGCATATGTGTTCTGGACACTCTCAGCCGCTGAGAGGAACTACACTGTGACTGAGCGTGAATGCCTTGTGGTCATTTACACCTGTAAGAAGTTTTGGGTGTATGTCCAAGGAATAAACTTTAATGTGGTGACAGATCACTCTTCGCTGCATTGACTGCAAAATCTATGGAAACTGGAAGGACGACTGGCCCAATGGGCACTTAAGCTTCAGGCTTATGATTATGAGATAGTCCACTGAGCGGGGGCTTCTCGCCAGAATGCGGATGGCTTATTGCAGTTACCAATGGTCCGTTTGTATACCCGCAGGTGGATGAGCTATTCCAGAGAATGGTTGAAGGAAGAATTGAGGATGAGCCTCGAGAAATCCAAGGTGCTCTTCAAAAAAGTGATGGAAAACACCAAGACTATGGATGGAAAAGTATTCAAGATGATAAATGGAAAATGGCTATTATTCCCAAAACTGTCTGAAAGAGCAGCAATAGTTTAAGGAGCTCACAAGGTTGTCAGGCATGGAGGCCTGAGAAAAACAACTGATCATATTTGTCAGTATTATTACTGGAAATGATTAACTATGATGTCGCGGATCATCTGGCTTGTTGCATGGAATGCCAGCTGCATAAACCACATAAGAATATAACCATATACTGACTGGTCTGACCTGGATTTTCATGGCACATGGTGTCCATTGACATGATGGGATCACTGGCGATGAGCACAGGAGGAGTCAAGTACATCATAGTAGCCATTGACCATCTAACAAGATGGGTCAAAATGAAAGCCCTAACCAGAGTTGATGCTACCAGTACCATGAGATTCATCCTGGATTAAGTAGTATACTGACATTGATGTCCACAAGTCCTACTGAGTGACAATGGGACCAATTTCACATCTCACGTGATCCCATGGCTAAATGAAATAATGGGGATCCAAGGAGTCATGTCAGTACCATACCAGCTGGAGACAAACAAACTGGTAGAACAGGTCAATGGGACGCTGGCTGCGACGCTGAGGAAGCTAGTTGCAGGGAGAACTTCCGCGTGAGGAACATACCTGAGTTTGGTGACGTTTTACTACAACATTAGTAATCATATGGCAACAGGAAAGACGCCATTTGAATTACTATATGGGAGGAAGGCCGCGTTGCCACCAATATTATATTTGGTAATAGAACCTATGTTATGGATGAGTACCAAACAATACCTGAACTGACTGATGAGTATCCTGATCAATATGCAATTGCAAGCATTTGATACAACCTTGAAGAAAAGGATATGAGTGAAAATCGATGGATGATAAGAACTGACCAGCATTAGAAGAATATCAAATAGGAGAAAGAGTCGCCTATTGCAATATGCATGGTTTCAGATGAAGAAACAAGTTTGGATGCATTATGGTTGGGTCCATTTGAAGTAATTGCTAAGATGGCAACTGATGCTTACTCCATCAAAAATCTCTTAGTTGGAAGAGTAGTAAATCAAGTCCACGCTAAGTATCTAAAGCATTGGATCAAAGAAAAAAAATAAAAGAGTTCCCAAAGGACTGATGATCCATTAAGTTGGTCATGTCTTGATGATTAGGTCAAGTCTGAAAAAAAACCTCTGAACCAATCTAGATGGTTAAGTCCAAAAAAACCTCTGAACTTTAGAAAACTGGTAGGTTTAAGTGCCCAGGACCCAGTTTGGGGGAAACATGGACCTCTGAACCAAAACAAGGTCAAGTCCCATAGGAAATAAAAGAGAGAAAAAAATAAAAAATTGATAAAAGATATTGGAAAAAAGGAGAATTTTAAATCCATAGAAAAAAAGCCAATATGTGCTTTATATTTTTTAATTTTATTAATTGTCCTCAGTATGGGGATGATTCCGCCTATGTCACCTCTTGGGAGAGGGATTATGGATCACGGTAGGAAGAAATAGCCAATCAACTTTTGATATGTGATCAGATACTTGCAAGGGTGAGACCTACATGAAACCATGTTTGTTGAGCAGATGCCAGGCCCTGAGAAAACGCGACTAGGGGAAGGGAAATTGATATGACAGAAGAAGCCAATTGTGAAACCCTGGAGCGTGGAGGAAAACAGCAATAGAGAAAGAGGCAATCAGTGAATAACCCTGAGTAATCCCAATAAGGCACTGGTGCCAGAAGATTTGTCTTGAGCGCCTGCCAATGGGCCACATCAAGAACACCAGACATGTGAGCTGGCAGTGAAGAAGGAATACTCAATGGTGGTTATTAAATCATGCCCCCAAAATGCCATCATTGGAAGATACCGATGAGAATCTCTGGAGAAGAGGTAGTTGTGTAAAGAGTGGATTGCATCTTGCAAATGATGACTAGGGGCTTCACAGAAGCTAAAGCTGAATGACTGATGGAAGCCAGGCAAGGCTGGAAGCTTTGTCAACCAACTTCAAAGAACTTGGCCAGAAAAGCGGAGAGCATAAGTGGCAGTATCCCAATCCAGAAGGTTGTCCAGGTCAGAGGGATTCAGCGCTAATGTCAACGCCTTGGTGACTTGGGCCCAGAGTTCAGCGTAGGGGAGCTCAAAATGTATGCTGTTCCCAATTGAAAGCTCAGAAACCAGCACAGCAGGTTTGTAGAATTGACCAAGTTGGAAGAGGAACTCAGATAGCAAGTCTGACCTGGCCAAGAACAGATGATCCAAAGTGACTGGCATGCCCTCCAGAGCATCAACAATGATGTTTGGAACATCAGAGAAAGGAGCCAAATTCAGGAGGGTTTTGAAGTCCAACTTGGGAATTGACTGCAAAGGAAGAGTTGGCCGAGGTTGTTCAAAAGAATGGTCAACTTGGTTTCAGAGGGATTGGTTACCATTTCCAGTAATTCAAATGGAAGGACTAGCTCCTTGCACCAGACTACGCATATGAGTCCTGGAAGGACCATAGAAGAGGTTCCGTTGAGAATCCCAACTCATCTGCTGGAAGAGGCAGAGGTCCAAATATGATGACTGTTAAGAAGCTGCTGGTAGCGGGATTCTGAGTTTGACATATTAGCAGGACTAGAGGGGGGATGTTGGACTTATATAAAAGTTGACATTATGCACTCTATAATCCATTAGGCTCCAATTTTAGGGAAATTAATCTCAAAATTAAAAAGATAAACTATCTAAAGGAAGAAATATAAATTACTTACAGCCAAGAGGTTATGAGTGAAATAATGAGGGCAAATAGAAATAAGTATTCTTAATCAAGCCATGAAACAAACATTGATGGCAAGAGTTTCCTGTCTAGGATGAGGAGAGAATCAGGAATTCAAGGATGCCTGACCAAGAATCTTGAATATGACAGAGGGCCATATACCCTGATGGGGGGAAACCGGATCCTGAGAATAATATTATCATGAGTAAATCAATCAGCCTAGCATGACAAGAGGTCATGAGGACCGCTCTCTGAGTAGGCGGTATCGAGGAGAAAGAGGAGGAATGCCATGTGCTGAAGGTCATCCCAAGCAGCATTGAGTTATTGAAAGTGAACTCCGCCTGAACCAATGAAGTATTTGACCAGGTGTCTGAAGTGGTATTCCCATGCCCCAGTCCTTTTCTCTCTGAAAATCTATGCAAGAGGGGGATGTGTTGGGATTTTTGCCCATATTCCCAGCCTGCTAGATTACCTGGTGTCGCTAGGGGAAAATTTCCTAAGGCAAAGTGAATCAGAAATTGGTTAGCCCAAATTTCAGAGGAACTACATTTGGGGGATTTTGGGATATTTGCCTGGTCATATCAGTTGAGGATTGATTCAGATGAATATCTAATATCTCATTAAGCGAAGTGGCCAAAGAAATAGGGGCATCTGATAGTGATTAACTATCAGGTGTACCAATTGGGATTAGTTAGGTTTCATCATTGACTGATTGGGAATGAATAGTGAGTTGTGAGGCGAGTGATGCCACCTGCAACTAGTGAATTGATCAGTTAGTGAAGTGATTTTCCATAATGGGTAAAAAGTCCCATTACCTAAGCAGGTTGCTAGCCAATTATGGTTAGTTTGCTTGGATCGAGTGGACAATGTTAGGAATATGTTTCTGACTCTTTCCATTTGAGGTCTCAAGGATGTCCAATGACGAAATCCTAGCCAGGATGGGGAAGACCATCGCTGCTGAGACAAGGAAGGGTGATTCAATGGCAACGGCTGCCGTTTCATCAAAGAGGTGTCAACTGAGGGTTAGACGGCCAAATCCCCTACTATATAAATCCCTAGGGTTCACTATAATAAAAAACACAATTACTACAAATATTACTATTACTACCAAGATTAAAATACATTAAACATTAAAAGTTTTATTGTAGTTTCAGTTATTGTTAGACTATTAGCATCCAGTGTGAAGTTCCATCTCAAGAATATTATTGCAGAAGGCAATAATTGGAAGACTCTCAGAGAGAAGAGTAAAGATCTGAGCGAGGATCTAGAGATGAAGGGAACCACAAATCTGGGATAGCTGCTGACTGTGTGTGGGATGAAGGAGACTGTCATCAGGGGATCTTGATGAAGATCGAGTGGACAGCAATATAGGGAACAAATCCCTACAAGTACAAATTATCAAGTATTTAATTGGAAGTACTGGCCAAAGCATTGGGCCTGATAATAGTTCTAACTCAACTACGGATAATAGTCTCCATACTATTATCAGATAATATATTCTTTACAACGCGAGGTGCATGAGGAAACCAAACCTGTGCAGTAAAAAGGTAACTGGGTTGATGACCAATAATCAACTGCTAAGTAAATTATTACAGGTGGTATCTGAGCTTACTAAGTTAATGGATACTATCAGTCATTTGATAATCTTATAATCTACTACTAATGGTGCAGTTGAACGAGCAGATGAGTACCCTTGTAGCCATTCTTCAAAAGATGGCCTCCAATGATCTATTAGGTGGAATCTCTATTTACCTAGTGCGATTTTAGCTTATAGGGTTAGCTATTTTCATATAATTAGAATGTCTCCTTTTAAGCTCTTTATGGTCAGGATCCTATTCTACCCTCAAGTGTACAAACTATACTTGATGATGCTACCCTGCAAACTACTGATTTGTCTATGAGGAGACTAGCTGATGAAATCATCTGAGTACATGCTTTAGCTTTGAATTCCCTTGCTGCTACCATCTTAAAAGAAGGAATTAGAACCAACACTAGTAGCCTATGATACCTGAATATCAAGTCAGGGATCTTGTACTCTTCTATCATCATAGACCAGGTGAAAGGATTCACAAGCTTAGCACCCTTATGGGCTGGTCCTCACCATATTATTTATCATCAGGGTATTGAATACTCCATTGCAGCTATTGATACTGGCACAGTTATCAATAGAGTTCATAGTAGGTTTCTTCATAAGTATGTGACCCCTAGACAAGATCTTGAGGGGGGCATTGTTGAGGATTCAACTGCAATGACCAAAATTACTCAAGTTCTAGATTTGATATCTCGGTCTAATAAGATTGTAAAATCCCCATTGGAGATATCCAATTCTTGGATATACCAACAATCAACCCTTCAGAGTTATCAGCCTCCTCTAAAAGATGAGGCTAAACCATCCAATGGGATAAAAATCACATAGGAAGGTCATATCATCTAATAAGAACCTTATCAGATCTGACCATCACAACTATAGCCATAAAAATCAGATAAATCGGTCATCTAATAGGAAAAATCTTACCTCAGGTGCAGCCAAAAATCATGACTACAGATTCACCCTATTAATTGTCATTTTTAGCTATAAACTCTATTTTACTGTCATTTTTAACTAATAAAAAAAAGTTCTCTAATTTTGTCTCATGTAGCTTAATTTTGGTCTATTCATACAGGATTCTGTATTTCTGATTGAAATCAATTATAGCTATGGAACTAATAACTTCATTGCATCATTGTCTATCTTCGCTAGAGCCACAAAACTAATAATTTTGTAGCCTTTGTAGTGCCTACTTTATTGTAATTTCTATCGAAATTCCAATACTTTTCATCTTAATAATCCTTTCCACATAATCTCAAATTTTTTTTGTACTTACTTTATAGTTCTTAAGTAATTAAATTTTCAGTAATCAGTCTGGGATTAACCAAATATACAGAACACAGTAATTAATCTGAGATCTGCTCTGTTTGTAAGAAGATACTCTCTATATTGGATACCTTGTAGCTGAGATGCCAAGGGAGAAGTTGGATTGGCTTTCATTGAGACCTGAGGGCCAAAGTACACTGAATATATATAAGAGTGTCTATAATAGTTTTGCCATGGGTGCAAAGAGTTTACCTAAGTGATCATAGCTAAAAGGGGTAGCATCAGAGGAGAATTTGCTTTATGAGGATGATTGTGATCTTAATGAGGTTGTCTTGGTGCTAATATGCGCAGAGTAGACCCCATGAGCAGCACTTCAGCCTCATGTGTTAAGTGAGCTTAGGTTAGCGATCTGACTTTGAGATCCATGGGCCCTCAGTCTGCTGCAAGGGATGGAGAAGGTTATTCTTACCAGAGAGATTGAATTTCACCCATTCACATGATACGCAACTAATGATCCACACTGGAATGTCCTTAGTGATCCCTGGACAGTTATACGTTTACTTCATTAATTCAAATCATTTTTATTATTCAGATGACCCATCACTGGAGGGTCATGATGAACCTGAATCACTTCATCACAAAGTTGAGGCGGCATCCACAGTCTTAACCTAAAGGAACCTTATCTGCCAACGAATAATGGGACCACTTATGCATCAGCAGTACCAGCTGGTCCAACAAGTCCAGGACCCCATACAGTTCATCTAACCTGCCAATACCTGAGTGACCAGCGGCACGTCCAAGGCCCAATCTGCCACTAAAACTGTGGGATGAGCAATGGCAAGGAATTGGGTTGGCAGTGTCCCTGTAGTTAACTCCTACTCATCTGTTTCCACCAAAATCAACGCAGGGTTGTGTCTTAAAAG
Source organism: Massospora cicadina (assembly GCA_022478985.1). NCBI lineage: Eukaryota > Fungi > Entomophthoromycota > Entomophthoromycetes > Entomophthorales > Entomophthoraceae > Massospora > Massospora cicadina. The sequence continues at coordinate 38,839 of JAKSZP010006839.1, read as the reverse complement.
GTAAGAAAGGATATTCAAAGCACCTTTTATGAATTTGTATCTAAATTAAAAACTACAGAGGTCGCAATACGTCCAGGCCTGACAATGAACTAGCTTCTGTGGCTTCCAAAATTAACATAAGGGCCTGATGATCCATCCTTATGGTCACCTCATGCCATGCGCCCTGGAGAAAATATCACTTTTTGTAAGAGACTAGACACAGTGGCCAACTGCTTATCATAGATGGCCCAGAACTGTTTGGTTGAAAATGAATTTGTGCGAAAAGTAGGTGACTGGGTGTTCCAAACTGTCATGCTCTTGTAGTAATACTACCCACAGTGGTGGATGAGGCATCATATGTGACAATAAATGACTTGGTTGGATCCACATGCTTGAGAATGGGAGGTACCAGAAATACCTCCTTAATAGCATCAAATGCCTGCTGGCATTCCTCTGTTCAGCAGAGAAAAACATTTTTCTAGTCAAAGGATGCAGCAGCGTGTCCATCTGTGAGAGGGCAGTAGAGAATTTTTACAAAAGATGATCATGCCCAAGAAGCTCTGCAACTTTTTTGGGTCTTGGTAGTGGGCCACTCAAGTATCACCTCAAGCTTTCTGGGGGAATTACATAACCATTTTTTAGGACAAGGTTACCCATAAAGGTACCCTCCTACCAGAAGAACTCACACTTAGAAGGTTTCACGTAAAAGCCAGTCTTGTGCAACGCCATTAGCACCGACTCCAAATACATCTTATGCTTATTGGGAGCGGAGGAATGCACAAGGATATCATCAATATATGCAACCGCACAGGTAAACAGAAGGTCAACGAGCACATCATTAATCATCTTCTGGGAAGTAGCTGGAGCATTTTTAAGCTGAAAGGCATCGCGCAAAATTGGAATATACCTCTTCAAGTTTATACCGCCATAAGCTATTCCTGTCCTTCTGCCACCCAATTCTGGTTGAACGCATTCACAAAATTGAGCTTCAAAACACCTAGTATCTAGCAATCACCTGCTAATCGTCTGTTCAAGGGGAAGGAGGTAGGGATCGTTAATGGTGATATTATTCAAATTCCATAGTCAACACAGAGGCGCAATACTGTCAGCCTTCTGAGAAAGAACTATGGGAGATGAAATTTGAGACGTCTGCTTGAAAATTAAAACTTTTGTGAGCATGTCATCCAACCACATCTCCATAGCCTTGTCCTCCTGCTCAGTATATAGATACAAGGAACAGTTGATGTTCATCACATTTACTGTCAAAAGCCATTTTTTAGATTATACTCATAGTGGGAGAGAAGGCGGTTGGCCTTTTCCATATCAAAATAAACTGAAACCAAGTTAATCTAGATGGGAAATCTTCCTGCAGCGGTGTGGGGGAAGGAGCGAAAACAACTGACCCCAATTCACTAGAAGGGGAAAAAGTTCAATAAGGGGAAATTTGCCATGCACATACATATTAGCAAATGACAACATGTAAGGGCTCCAGATCAATAATCACCTGTTGCCATCGCTACCACCCAACTCCAAGGATAATAGGGACAACAAATCTAACACAGCAGTGAACTGATTTCAAAAAACATACCCATGCACTGAGGTAGGTATGTCCATTTCACTGCATAAAACGTCTTTAAAGCCAATGATGCACTTAATACTGAGGACCTAACATCAAGATCCAGGTCCAAGTCCTGAGCGATCTGCAAGCTCATGAAATTCCCAGATGCACCCATATCCAAGAGAGTCTTCACAAATACCACATGAGAGCCCAATTGGATTTGTAAAAAAAACAGAAAATATGCCTGATTTTGTTTTTTATTCACCTGGCGAGACATAACCAGGGAACAAGGGATATACACTTGATTGACCCTCAAAGCACCTTCAGGGGAAGAAAATTGTGGCACCAGACACATAAGCCACCTCCACCTCCAGTGACTTCTCAGTAGTCAACAAAGGCACCAACAGATTTGCGTACATTGGTTCCTCTGGATTATCAGACGTGAATGCCCCAATACTCTCCCCTGAGCACAGAACAGCAGGTTGAGGGGGTGAGACAATGGCCTCAGGGACAAACAACACTCCACCCCTGTGAGCTGTCCAAGATGGCCCACCTGTGGAGAACCAGAGGGCTCCAACCATTCCATACCTGGGCCAGGAGGAAACCTCTCTTATCAGGGTGATGAGATATGTCCTAAATGTGATGGAAAGCTTTTGAGTAGAAGAATGGGTCATCTGCTTATGACACAAAACCGTTGAAGCATACTTCTCACTGATGAGGGTGGAGATAGACCAAGACATAGTCACTCCATTATGTCATGGAGCGTGCTGATAATAATAAGACTGTCCTGAAGCTTCAGGTGAGAGACCATTTAGAACACTAGCCAGAATACCTGCAGTACAGCCATCCATATTGATAGGTAGAAAATGAAAATGCAGCTGAAAGGACTATCCAGGTATTTCCAAAATTGAAATTATCACCACTAATTGTTTAACAAAATTTAGAAACACACTGTTGGAATCCTGGCGGGGCTAGGTTCTCACAGGTGCTATTTGCACAGGATTTCACCAATTTTGCAGTTTTAGTTTATTAAACTCACAACAGCTAATTTAAAATAAAATAAGGTGGTACTATAACCACAAAAAAGTAAATGGATTTTATATAATTTTATTAATATCAAAACTTAGGAATCTGAAGTTAAGAGCTCTTATTAAATTGATGCCACTTAGGTTTACATTGATTTAAGACTAATAGTGGGAGGCTGTAAGAATCTGAGTTAAACATAAGGCATTAAATTTGGCTAAATGTCAATTTAGCCTATCACCACTCTCAAGAAACTTGTCACCTTGACAAAGTTTAAATTTAGATGTTAGATTGCTCTTTTGATTGATGTAATCATGAGGGAGCATTTTAATATAATTCCGCCAATCAGCAATCTTTCCCATATGGTAAATTATGCAAACACCAGAGTTTCTTAAGACGTGATTGGTTGATAAAATATTTTCACTTACCTGAATCCATTTTAGGTCTATAAAAGGGGTTATTTACTTTAAATTAAACGGATTTCAAACTGGCAGGAGGGAGGGCTCCAAGGTCAGTTTGCCAGTTTGACAGGGGTTCAAAGCAAACCTCTCATCTTGTATAACCTATTTGGTGGAATAGGGGGAGTAGAACTATTACTATGATTAATAGTATCCCACTGAGAACTTGTAACAGATTTTATAATAACATTTGAAGGAGGTGACACCGGAACATTTACTATCTAGTCAAACTACTAATTTTCTGATATCACCCCATATAAGACTGTTGGAGCGAATAGAGCCATAATAACTGTCCATGTACTCATTTGATAGCTTCCCCAGAAGCAAGAGACTTGATGAAGTATTCATAACCTCTCCTGTAAGTGATAAAAAGGGTCCTTATCAGATAGACCTGAGCTTCTCACTTCTGGGGTAGATTCAATTATGACAATATAAAACTAAGTCAAAGATTTTAAAAGAGGGTAAAGGTGGTCTTTGCTTATTTAGCTGGCTGGCCCTCTTTGGTGAAAGTTTTCGCAAAATTAGTTATAGAATAAATTGTAGTTTGATGATATGTTGGGCCATCTTCTTCGTGGCCTTATCAAGATCATCCATCCTAGCAGAAAAATCTCCTTTATCTAGGATAGCAGGTACCCCAGGCTTTTGAATATATAGAACACGGAAGGGAGACACCTTGAGGATCTGGAGATAAGAAATCTGATAGGCCATAAGGGCACTGGGCAAGAAAAGACCTTAAGTGGAAAGGGTCAGATGTAGCAATTTTCTGTAGGATTGATAATAATGTTCTATTTACTCTTTCTACAGTACCATTCATAGAAGGGTTAGAGGGAGCTGAGAATAGTTGCTGCGCTTCCATGGAAGTCGCCAGGATCTTGAATTATCTGAGGTGAAGTCCTTGTTGAAGTTTTGGCCTACTTCAGATGGTCTTGTTTTTCTTCTAGATAAGTTAAAGTTTCAAGCGTCTATTGTATGGAGACAATAAACCAGATGGTGAAAATAGTTCAAATATAAACTCCTTAAAATTGACACTTTAAAGCTTTATTCTTCTGTCATTACTTGAACAATAGACTTTCTTCTCTGATCCTTATGATCCCAAGAAAATTCTCAATTTAATACAACATAAAAGAGTAAATAAAAAAAGCTTGTATATTAAACTATGAACTTTTGGTTATAATCAGTTGTACTTTATTAGTATCTACTTGAGATAGTTTATAGGGTTTGATGTTAACAATTATTACCCATGACGCCTCATTTTTCTATGGCACTTAGCCAGAGGAACTCATAATAAGTTCATCTGAGGGTCTACAATCCTTTTGACTCAGGGGCATCTCACATGGCCTCAGGGTCAGTGTCAAGCTTTTAAATATCTCAAGTCAGCGTTTCTGAAACATCTTCAAATAGCTGAACTGATGCCCCTCTCAAGCAATTGGTAGCACATACTAAGGTTATTTATACCACTAATTAGTAATTGATTTGATTGAAAACTCAATTGACATTAAAAGCTAATTTTAACTAGACCAACAAAGCCCACAAGCCCAGGTCATCAAGTTGACTATTATTATTAAGTCTGACTTAACCAACAAAGCCCCTGGGCCCATGTCATCACAATTGAATATTAATAAGTGGAATTGCTAGGCTGCGGATCCCAAGTTTTATATATATTTAAGATATTTTTGGCCCATAATCACTGATAAATTCAATATGATACAGAATAAATTAGCATCAACTAATATTATTACTTCACTTATCAAATTACCCAACAAATTTAGGTCCAGTTAACCATTCAACAATCCTTACCTTTGTCACAGAGCAGGACCTGAGGGAGACCATAACTGGTGAAAATGGACTTATGTATGAAGGTAAAGGTGACTTTAGCAGTTTGTGCTAAGAGCCACTGTCCTTTCCATTTTGTGATGTGATTATTTCCTACCAGAATTTAGCGAAATCCACTGGTAGTCAAGGGTAGGGACCTACCACATCTAAACTTATTGTGTGGAAGGGGTGCTGAGGGGTGTAAGGTTGATATTGATATTTGACATGAGCCTGGACTGCTTTTTGCAGGTGAGACAGGCATCCAGGACTTTGATAATGGATGCCATCATTCCCTCCCATCAGTACTGATCCTAAATCCATCCATATGTCTTTCTCACCCCGCCATGCCCAAGAGTTGAGTGAGCCTCCATGATGTCAGGTGCTCATTTTAAATGCAGAGATATGGCAGCCAGTTGGCTCCTATCTTTTTGTATAACTTTTCTCTCACTACCTTAGTGTTGTGGGAGTTTCTTGCTGAAATTTTCCTAATGGATTCATCTTCATAGTCACATGCGTCAGGGGCCATAAAGAGGTCATGCAATCTCTCAGCTTCACTATTATCTAATTAGAGGACAGGCAACTGAGTCAATCCAGTAACATTCATATAGCGGGTTTTAGACCGGTGTTCAATCCTCATGTCATAATGTTGGAGCTTTAAGGCCCAACAAGCCAGCCATACCGTAGGATCCTTCATATATTGTAGCCATTTTAGGGAGGTATGGTCAGTAACCACAGTAAAGTGGTTCCATACAAAAAGGGCTGGTAGTATTTCATGGCCAATAGGACATCTAGGCACTCCTTCTCAACGACGCTGTAATTACGTTCAGCCTTGAATAACATCTTGATGAAATACAACACAGGATAATCCATGCTTCTTTCATCCAATTAAGCCAAAATGGCTTCAACGGCATAGTTAGAAGCATTGGCAAACAGAATGAAAGGTTTACCATATTCAGGATGGCGTAGGATGGGGCGCTTTTGAGCAATCACTTTAGCATTTTGAACGCGGCCATTTGTTAAGCACCATAATAAAATAAAGTTTTTTGCCAGTTTGCGGATGAGGTGCTCACTGAGATGAGCTAACTTGGGGATGAATTGATGGTATTATCCCATCATAATGAGGAATACCTGAATTCTCTCAGGTTTTGGTGAAGTGGAAATTTAGATATTGTTTTCACCTTATCTTATAAGTGTTGAATTCCCTCTTTTGATATGGCATGGCCAAGGAAATCTAGTTTCTATTGAAAGAAAATGCACTTCTAGGGTTCAATTTGATGTTGGATGCACGCAGGCTTTTAAAACTTCTTTTAGGTGGGTTAGATGTTTAGGGAAAGTTTTAAAAAAAGATAGTGATGTCTTCAAGATAGACAATCACACAGCTTAGCTTAAGATCCTGCAAGATGTGATCCATTGCTCATTGGAATGATGCAGAAGCGTTGCACAACCATTGGGGTAGGCGGGTGGGCTGATTTAACCTTCACTGCAAATGAGCGCACTTTTCTCCTAATCATGGGGAGAAAGGTCCATTTTGCCAGTATCCTCTGGCCAAGTCCATGGCAGAAAATAATTTTGAGCCAGAAAGTTATGCAAGAGCATCACTGATATATGGGATTGGGTACCTGTTTTTCTTAGTGAGTTTTTTAAAATTCCATTAGTCTATAACTATCCAATGTCATTTTTTCTTTTTGTTGAGTAATAGAGGGAAAGACCAAGGGCTTTGGGATGGTACTATTAACACAGCGTCTAGCAACTGCTTAAATTCCATCCTCATTTTTTTCTCTTCAACCTTTGACTCATGGTAAGGTTTATATTGGATAGGACTATCATCACCAACATTAATTGTGCAGCTCCGATCCTTTACGTGCACATAATCATGATCAGACTTATTGAAGATATCATTGTAGGCATCTGATAAGGATTAAAATTCATCAAGATCATTTGCTGTTAGTTCATCTGAGAAATGAATTTAAGGCAAAGCACTTAAATTTTTGTCACTGGGTAACCCATCTCTAGTATAGACCTGAGACAGTGAACTTTCTCTATATTATCAAGAGGAATGAGCTGACCTTTTCCTAATTCCTGGTGTTTTTTCACAATACAGTCCTCCTTAGTAATATTCTCCAGAAGAAGAAAAATAAGCCGCTGGTAGGCAAGATCTAGTATGCCAGGCAGTACTCGGGGCTCTAGGCGGCTTACTCATCAATACTTGATATGTGTGATAGGCAGTTCTGGGGGATCTGTAGAGTAATTTTGGTGTCAATCACCCGTTGTTCCCCAGACTTAATTAAAATCTTCTTTGAGGCGTAGAAAGAAATGCCTTAGTAGGCATCTACTAGCCCTGGCAACATTTTTGTACTGTGCAAGATGTGATGTAGTGCAGTGATGGTGCAAAAGAGGGGTACTCGACCAGAAAGAAGTATTCTTTTTTTGGGTAAATATTGGTTAGAATAAGAGGCACCTCATAGTTAAGCATGGAGATTTAGCCTTGTTTTAGGTCAATGATTACGTTGTATTCAATCATGAATTGAGTGCTAATAAGCATTTCATAATGATTGTTTTCCAGGGCCACAACAGGTGCCAACAGGATGAGCTTTCCAAATCTGAAGGGTAAAGAGAAGTATGCCCCAATAGTGCGAGTACTGCTGGGACCTGCAGTTCCATACTCATGAGAATAGTCTTGATCAAGAGCCAAATTAGTTTTCTTGATAAGTTGGAAAAAAATTACATTGATATGGTAACCAGTGTTCAGGGGTGGCCATGACCCACATATTGTTGAGGACTAATTCCACCTGAGGGTCAACCACACCAAAGTTAGGGGGAAGAGCTAAAACCTCCTTAAGATGGAAATTAAAGGCAATTTTTTAGCTGCTTCAAGGTAGTTATCTTTAATTAGAGTATAAATGTGCAAAATGGGGTGGATTATCAAGGCAAGGATCTGGTCCTCATTAATAGCAGTATCAATAACTTCAAGGCACCTCAGAACTTGGTTAAGATAGTGTTGTTGAGCATTGCGGCCTTGTTTACTCCATCAGGGGTTTAGCCAGTCTGGTATTACTGCTTCAAAAGGGGCTCTGAGGACATAGTGTTCAATGTCTAATAACCCCTTCAGATTCACAATATGAGTGGTTGTCTATGCAATTCAGAGGAGCATTAGGAGGGAAGCTAGGCTGGGCACTTCAGGTTGGCCGTCTATCTTCATACAACTTACCTTTACAACGTGCCCTTCCTTGTTGCAGGGGGTACCCTTAGAGTGCATAATCACCAGCTTGGCTGGGGGAAAGGCAATGCAGCTTCTATGAGCTTGATTGGAATCACTTTGTTGGCTGACATAAGGATCTCAGACCTACAAGATGGAGGGGGTATATTTTAAGTTGCACTAAGGAGCAGTTTTAAAGGCTGAGCAGGCACAGGAGGGCTTATGGAGGCTGTCTCAGCTCCCTTCCTCTGGCCTACCATGGAAAGGTCCACAATGATTAAAACTTAAGAGCTCACCACAGCTTTTAAAATAGTCTCAGCTTTATAGCAATCTGCAACATCTAGGACCACCTCTTTTATGTCACAAACATTCCTAAAGTTTCATTTCACAAAGACAATATGCCTGGCTAAGGAAGGATGAAGATTCAAGCCAGTTAGAATAGCAGCAATGGGTCATCAAGTGTTAGTATTTTAGAGGTTTACAGCATCTGGACTTCTAAGTAAAAACCGCTTAACAAAGGAACTAACCGTTTCCCTCATTTTCATGTTAAGGCCCAAAAAGTCCTGTTTCCTCCCATTCAAGCTTGTAACAGATGAAAAATCCCAGTTTCCAACCGCCTATATTAAAATTATTCTTTGGTGCACTGACAAGCAGCCAAAGAAGCGTAACCAAGTAGTGAGAGGTTTAGGGCACCGACAGCACCAAACATTGCCTACTACTGGTTGGTTATGCAAAGTCCTCTGAGGGTTGGTCTGACCCAACCACTTGAAAAGCTCCTCAACTCTGCACCCAAAAAGACCAACAGGTAAGCAAAGTATGCTAACCCCAATAAAAACCTTTATTTTTATTCAAGATATAAAAAGAGACCCCGCCAACAAGAGCTCATCTGTGGAGCAACTGACAATGCTCCCCAAGAAGGGAATGCTAGTGTGACGGTCAAGGCGCTGCCTGACTGCCACATAGCCCTGACCCCCCTAAGGCGGGGATCATGGCTAATAGTGTTGCACTCAATTTACATAAAAGTATAGGGCTCAAGGGCAATGACCCTCAAAAATGGCATTCTGATGAATCAGATGCCAAAAAACCAACAAAACCTCGAGGAAAAGGTGGCACAAGTCGATGTAAATGTTGACTGGGCCAATCAGAGGCTGCCAACCCAAATTCTGAGGTACCATGTATAGAAATTTGTGATGGCAAAGTGCAGCCCAGTGAATCAGGGGCTGCCAAGCCAAATTATGCCAAAAATGGAAGCAACTTAAATCATGACATCGTGCAGCTCAGTGAATCAGGAGCTGCCATGCCAAATGACAACTAAAAGAGGAAACGTCGTTACATGGCAGCTTGACAAATCAGGAGCTGCCAAGCTGAATAACACTAGAAAAGGAAACGATGGCATTGGGCAGCTCAATGAATCAGGAGCTGCCAAACCAAATCTGCCGCTCATCAAAATTATTGAGCCACAGCGAAGGGCAGCCCAGCGAATCAGGGGCTGCCAGGCCAAATTATCCCAAAAATGGGAATTTCAGTGATAAGGTTGAGACGAGCTCTGATTCATCCTTGATGAATGTAAATATATGCGAAAAAGTTTCTTGTAACGCCATGGGTACTCAATGGATGGTCTAGAATGGGCCTAGATGAGAATATTGGAGGCCAAGATTCTCAAAATAGGCCCACAGATAGTCTGCCACCTGCGGACTCTGCGGGGTCCAAGTTCCCCATATCCCCATTCTCTAATATAAAATCAAACCAAGTGAAGGTGTTTAAGACAACTTCATCTTCTAATATATGAAATAAAAACCCCAAAAATTGAAAATAAAATTTTGATTTTAAAAGCATTTATTGAGGTTTTGTGGAAGTATTCTGGATTTTGAATGGAAATGAACTATACCTCTGGTTTGGACAAGGCTGTCGCCTCTCTGTACGCCTTCTCTGATGGACAAACAATCCTTTTAAGCATCAATATTGCCCTTACCATCTTTCAAGGGTTTAGCAACAACTGTTCATCAAGCTAATGAATGGGATCATTAACCACCGCTGCACTCTCCTGCTTGAGAGCCCATGCTTGGGCCCTCCTTCCAAGTTGGTTCATGGCGATGTGGAAAGAGCCCGTTCATCACATTAGAAGAAGTTCATACCCCATTCCTCTTTTCTCATGAGCAACAACTCAGTTTTGTGAGGGAAAAATGCCTGCGTTTGGGCTTGTTGCTTCCTCCTAACAACTATCCTCCTGTCCCAGTTATGGTCATGGTTGTCATCACCTCCCCAGAAGGAAGTGAGTTGCCCATCTATTCACCCCAAAGGACATCTGGATGGGCCCACTCCCAGAAGCTCTCCTCATAACATACCCCAGGCAAAAGTTCAAGTTCCCACGACCCACATTTCAGCCGCCAAGCCCACATACCCTGGATTGCTCACCCTCACCAAGAAAGTCCTGAAAGGAACCCATGTTTCCTAGCTGGCTGTATGCTAAAAAGATCAAATATCTGTGTGGGGAAATAGCCCATCTCCGCCAGCAGGCCAGAAAAAAGCCTCAAAAGTTAGGAAGCCCAAGCTAAAAGTCCTTGCCACCACCACCATCAAGGATTGTATTTTAGAGGGGGTGATGTGATGATCTAGCCTTTGTCAGATCGCCACAAAACCTCCATATTCCCCTATAAGGATATGAAGACCTCAATTAAATACCCTGACCACTGTACCAACTGTACTCTGCAGGTCAAGGAAGGCTGGGGGAGCAGGGGGATCTCCTCTGAGGGGGTGATGTGACAGTCAAGGCGCTTCCTGACCGCCACATAGCCCTGGCCCCCCTAAGGTGGGGATCATGGATAATAGTGTCACACTCAATCTACATAAAAGCATAGGGCTCAAGGGCAATGACCTTCAAAAATGGCATTCTGACAAATCAGATGCCACAAAACTGACAAAACCTCAAGGAAAAGGTGGCACAAGTCAATGTAAATTTTGACCGGGCCAATCAGAGGCCACCAACTCAAATTCTGAGGTCCCATGTATAGAAATTGGTGACAGCAAAGAGCAGCCCAGCGAATCAGGGGCTGCCAAGCCAAATTATGCCAAAAATGAAAGCAACATGAATCATGGCATCAGGCATCTCAGCGAATCAGGAGCTGTCATGTCAAAGAACACTAAAAGAGGAAATGTCAGCACCTGGCAGCTTAACAAATCAGGAGCTGCCAAGCCAAATAACACTAGAAAAGGAAAAATGGCATTGGGCAGCTCAACAAATCAGGAGCTGCCAAAATCAAATCCGCCACTTGTCAAAATTATTGAGAGCCATGGTGAAGGGCAGCCCAGTGAATCAGGGGCTGCTGGGCCAAATTATCCAAAAATGGGAATTTTGGTGATAAGGTTGAGATGAGCTCTGATTCATCCTCAACAAATGGAAATATATGCAAAAAAAAAAAAAAAGTTTCCATAACGCCATGGGTACTCAACAGATGGTCTAGAATGGGCCTAGATGAGAATATCAGAGGCCAAGATTCTCAAAATAGGCCCACAGATAGTCTGCCACCCACAGACTCCGCGGGAGTCCAATTTCCCCATATCCCCCATTCTCTAATATAAAATCAAACCAAGTGAAGGTGTTTAAGACAACTTTGTCTTCTAATATATGAAATAAAAAACCCCAAAAAATTGAAAATAAAGTTTTAAATTTTAAAAGCATTTGTTGAGATTTTGTGGAGGTATTCTGGATTTTGAAAAGAAAATGAACTATACCTCTGATTTGGACAAGGCTGTCGCCTCTCTGTACGCCTTCTCTGATGGACAAAAAATCCTCTTAAGCATCAATATTGTCCTTACCATCTTTCAAGGGTTTAGCAACAACTGTTCATCAAGCCAACAAATGAAATCATTAACCACCGCTGCACTCTCCTGCTTGTGGGCCCTTGCTTGGGCACTCCTTCCAAGTTGGTTCATGGCGATGTGGAAAGAGCCCGTTTGTCACAGCTAGGGGTAAAATTCAAAAGTGAGCTTCAGAATTGGCAGGCGCAACTTATAAAGGCTGCCCTTTGGGGCCTCATCCAAATCACAGATTAGGCTTGTATGAGCTTAATTTACAATTTGGGTGAGGCAAAACCCAGCTCCCAAAATGACTGAGCTAAAAGCATTATTAAAGCGATTCAACTCAGACTTAGAAAATCTGAAAAATGAGTCAAAATGCAATGATTAAAACAAACTTGATTGTTACAAAGCTCTGTTTTGAGCCAACTTCTGAATAAACGCCTCCTTGACCTCCGCCCAAGTATTAAGGTAGTTCATATATTGAACCACTACCTCTTGGGCCATGTGACTTAAGTGAGGATGTGCTGAATTTTCTGTTGTTCAGTTGCACCTTTCATGGCATATTCATAGACATATATAAAAAGGAGGCAATGCTACCATCATCTGGGGTGAACTTGTCTTTAAAGGGGGGTTAAAAGGAAACAGCAGTGGTGTCCCCAGGTGAGAGGTAGAGGGGCGTTGTTCAAGCTTTATAAGGCGTAATAGGCACTGGCTAGTTGCTCTTTAAGGGCAACAAGCCTGAAGTCATTTTAGAGGAAAGGGGAGAAAATTTACTCACTTGAATGATTTCCATTTTAGTCAAAAGATTGTGGTGTATAGGACCCCTGTAGTGAGCACCCCTTTTTGAAATACTGTCAGGGTTAGGTGCTTGCAGGTGCTATTTACACTAAATTTCAACAATTTAGCAGTTGTAGGAGTATTAAACTCATGTTAGCTGATTAAAATTAAAATAAGGGGAATACTTTAACTACAAAAAGGAGTTTGTATTTAATATAATTTTATCAATTTTTAGAATTAGGGTTCTGAAGGAAAGAACCCTTATTAAATTGATGCCATTTAGTATTACACTGATTTGAGGCTAATAGTGGGAAGCTGCAGAATCAGAGTTAGGCAGAGGGCATCTCAAATTGGCTAAATGAAAATTTAGCAAATCACCGCTCTCAAGAACCTTGTCACCTTGACAAAGTTGGAATTTAAAAGTTAGATCAACCCTTAGAATGATGTAATCATGGGGGAGCATTTTAATATAATGCCACCAATAAGCCATCTTGACATATAGTTAGTTTGGGAAAATACAGAGTTCCTATGTTGTAAGGAGAGTGTCTATAACTCTCTTGTTCCCAGAGTGGCTCTGTGCACCCACACTGACACGCTGGGAAACTAGCCGTTAATACCAAAGCTACTAGAGCCCAGCAGAGGGTGCTGGAGCAATAACTTGGGCATAAAAATGCGAATTTTTATAATAATAACTCCAGTAAAGGCGACGTGATGCACATATTGAAAGGGGCTAAGTGACCCAGGTTGGAGGGAACTTGGATGAAAAAACGATGCATGAGGGGAGAGCTGCAATGTACTTGCAATGGCAAAGGTAATGGAGTGTGAGACCTCCTCAAAGAGGTTCGTGCACAGGAGCATTTGGAATATCATAAAATTTTAAAATTGTAAACAGGAAAAGGTTTATTTGGGAAGTTGACCAACAAGGAATGTTGGTCAGGGAAAATGTATTTAAGCTCAGATGGGGGAATTGGGGTTATGCCGCAGTGGTCCAAGCACTAACTCACCAATAAGGCAATACTGCCATCTGAATTAGTTGAATAGGCCAAAACTGACTTCACTCAAGTGATCAATTGAAGTTGGATTTTACCCAAGCGCGTTATTTTGTAAATGGAATGTGTTTCAAAACTCCATTCCTTGACAAACCAAATTGAACCACCCACTTTTATTTGGTAGATAGTTTGTTTTAACGCCTGCCATGACGTCAGGGGCTGGGCACTTGGCACCCTACTAGGACCAACCTGGGCATATTTTGCCCATACCAGCGCTGGTCTAGGTGTGCTTCAGGTCTGGGAGGCCCTATAATTTCACCTTATGGGCCTCCTGGCGCCCAGATTTGTCCTTGGGGTCAGTCCCTATTATGATGTCATGGGACCATGGCATTACCCTCTTCTCCCGATGGGGCTCAACCCCCCTCCAGGGGCTTGTGCAAGGGAAAAGTTCTTGTGGGAAGGGGCCAACTTCATGGCAGCAACGGTCAGTTTGGGTTGAGATCCAGCAGCCTGGGGGAAACACTCGTGGAAGGCCAAATCAGATCTTGGGCATGCACACAGTCGCGCGCTGGAACCCAACTGTTCTCTGCAGCGTCAAAGCCCTTCCAGGATACCAGGTACTCCAGTCTTCTTTTAACGCGGCGGGAGGCAACTATCTCTTCCACCTCCCACTCAGGCGCCCCATCCACGAGATAGGCCTCAGGAGTCTCTGGTGGGGGGCCCTCAAACAATGTGAGTTTTCTCTCATGAATCACTGAGAAGATCTGAAATGAAGGGGGAAGATCCAGCTGGTATGAGGCATGGCCCACCTTCCTAACAACGCGGTAAGGGCCAATCCTCTTAGGTCCTAGCTTCTTGCATGGCTGCTTGATAGGGATGTTACGAGCATCAAGCATCACGAGATCCCCTTCCTTATATGCAGGACCCACTTGGCGCTTCCCATCAGCATTCTCCTTATACACCTGCATTGCCGCCTCCAAGCTTGTGGAAAACCCCCTGGTGGACCTTCTTGATTGTCTTGGTAAAGTCCACCACCTCTTTAACCTTAGACCCACAGCTAGTCTCCATGTTAAAGGTGGGGTTAAAGCCATGGCTGATGAAAAATGGGGAACAACCAGTCGAGGAGTGCAAGGTATTGTTGTAGCTAAACTGGGCCATTGGGAGGTGAGAAGCCCAATCTGAATGATCTGCGGCGGCGTAACGCCGCAGGAACTGCTTCAAGAACTGGTTCACTCGTTCAGTCTGCCCATCTGATTGTGGATGATAGGCGGTCGAATGGCAAGGGCAAATCTGGAGAGTCTTACACAACTCTTCCCAAAAGACAGAGGTAAACTGGGGTCCCTGGTCACTGATAATCTCTTGGGGAACTCCATGGAGCGCAAACACATGCATGATGAAAAGCCTGGACATCTCAGCCGCGGTTATTTTAGTTCTGCAAGGAATGAAGTGGGCGAACTTTGTAAACCTGTCCACCACCACCATGATGGCATCATAACCATCTGAGACAGGTAGTTCTACAATAAAATCCACCAAAAGGGAAGTCCAGGGCCCTTCAGCTTTCTGGACTGGTACCAAAACCCCGCTAAAGGTTGATGATTTGGCTTCATTTGGTTGCAGACTAAACATTCCTTACAGTACCGCCCCACCTAAGCAGGCAAGCCCTTCCAATTTTATATGCGCCAGATTAACTCTAATGTCTTTGCTTTATCAGGATGACCAATGGTAAGTCCATCATGATGGTCCCAGATGATTTCCAGGCGATATAGTTCAGCAGGAACCCCATAGGCGCCCCTGGAACCATACCATCTTATCCTTCATGTGATAGCCCCTGGAGAGATCCTCTTGATTCAACTCGCACTTAGCAGTAATGTAGTATATTCCGCTGCCAGTGGCTGAGAAAGGACTACCTTCCTGAACATACTATATTCCTCCGCGTTTTCCAGAGGTGCAAGCGCTGGCCTGTTGGCCAAGGGAGAGGGTCGTTGAGGCAGAAGTTTACTTGGAGGAATCATCACTGTGTGTTGTGAACTTCTACCTCCTTGGGATCAGGCGCTAAAGCAGGGTTGCGGCTCAAAGAATCCGCCAAACCATTATCCTTGCCCTTGGTTAACTCATACATGAATGCGATTGTGCAAGGATCTCATGCCAACGGGTCTTCTGTGGGGTTAAGACATGAGGAGCGCGGTAGTAAAACAAGGCACGGTGGTCTGTACATACCCAGAAAGGTTGGTAGGAGCCATGAAAGTGGTGACGCCAGTAAGTCAGCGCCTCCACTACTGCCAATAACTCCTTATCATAAAGGGCGTAATTCAACTCTGGCAAAGACATCTTCCTAAAAAATATCCCACAGGATGCTCTATCCCATCTTCACCTACTTGTAACAAGGCAGCCTCTATGGCGAAGTTGGAGGCATCAGTAGACACAGTGAACTACTTTGAAGGGTCAACATGCCGAAGAACAAATGTGGACAACAGGGTGCACTTCACTGCTTGGAAAGCATCCTCCAAAATGGGGGACCACTAAAGCACCTTGGAACCTCTAGTCTTGTATAGGGGAGCCGCCACCACAGATAGATTGGGAGTTAACTTCTTGAGGAACGTACACGTCCCCAAAAAGCTCCTCAATTCCTTGACTGAGGTGGGGTAGGCCACTCACGAATTGCCTTCTCCTTGTCTGAGTTATCATGTGTCCTTGACAAACATGACGTTGCCCAGAAACATGACCTGGGACTTGAAGAACTCACACTTGATTATTTTCAATGTAAGGCTGGCTGCCTTTAACTGCTCCACCACTTGCCAAAGTGGACTTCATGGGACTCCTGATCCGGGGAAAACACCAGGATATCATCCATGTAGGCGACCGTGCATACCCCTAACAGGTCCCCAACGCTGCATCAATGCGGCGTTGAAAGATGGCAGTGGCATTCTTAAGCCCAAAGAATGTGACCCAAAACTGTAAGATCCCTTTTCTGGTCTGAAATGCGGTCAACCACTCTTGTCCCTTTTTAATTTGGATCTGATTGAACGCATTGAGACAATCTAGCTTGGAGAAGACCTTCGCCTTCTCCACATAGCGTGTAATCTGTGAATCCAAAGGGATGGGATGGAGGTCTGGTACAGTAACGTTGTTAAAGTTACCATAGTCTATGCAGGGGCGTAAAGTACCATCAGACTTCTCCACAAAGAGCAGGGGGAGCATAAAGGGGAGGTACGCTGAAAAATCGCACCTTTGACCAACTGTTCCTTCACCCACACATCCAATGCCTCTTCCTCCCGGACAGTCAATGGGTAAATAGGGGAAGAGATACGAACCAGATCCATCATGAGCTTGAAGTCAAAATCAAACTTGGAGTTCTCATGAAGTGCGTTGGCAGATGCTGCATCAAAAGAAAATTCCAAACCCTCCAAGCAAGAAGGTATAGGAATTTCCACTGAGGGCTTCTGCAATGAGGCAAGGTGATAAGGGAGACGGTGGGCCAGTGGGGCAATTTGACCGGGGCGTTTTCTTCTGATAAAGGCAGGACAAATGTGCGACCATTCTTCATGGAGAGAGACAGGATATTCTCCTTCAGGTTGGTTCTCATGTAAAACTTTCGCCACCACTCCACACCCAAAATGATAGGGAACAGGAGGTTTTTGACCGCAATGAAGTGATCAGACAAGTGGTACTTGCCAACCTTATAGTCCACTGTCCCAATGATCTTCAGGGTGGAAATACCAAGGGACGCCCCTCCCCTAACCATATTACCTGTCAAGTAACTTAGTCCAAGGTAGTCGGCAAGGTACTAATCCATAAAGTTCCCAGAGGCGCCAGTATCCACCAAAATAGTGGTGCAAAGTTTTCCTAAAGGGGAGGAGAGGATAGCAGTCAGTAGAAAAAACCTGGAATGGTCTTTATTTATGGTAGACAATGACAACACCTCACTAAAAATTTCTTCCGATGGCTCAAGAAAGCCATCAGAGTATGTTTTGGTATCAAAAAAGGGGGAGGAATAGTTGGCTACTCCTAATACTGAGGCCATATACCCCACCATGCCTTCTGCAGGTGCATATACTTTACAATATCTTAAACAGAGTTCTCTCTCTGCTTCCTGAGTGCTTCAGATCATGGTAGAGGTCAAAAGATGGTTCTCAGAGGTTATTTGATATACTGGAATAGAGTTTTCATCCAATCCATAATAGCTAAGAAACAGCTCAAAAGATTGAATAGTATTATCATCATAAAACGCATTTTTCAATGCAAATGACCCTATTCCCTGATTTCAATGGAACGCCTGATGTTATCCAAGGCCAACGCCATCAGGCCCATCTGCGCCAATTCTGCCAGCATCGTCTGAATGTGCTGGCAAAGGGAAACTCATTTCTCAAAGTGGAAATTGATTAATTTGGTGGAAAGTTGGGGAATCACGACTTTTGGACATTGAAGCGTCCAAATCTACCAGGTACAAACATGAAGGGTGGATACTTTCCAGTTGGAGGCAACCATAATAATGCCAAGTTTCTCCAACCTTCAGGCAAAAGAGGAAACAGAGGTGTGGCTAATGACAGCTGAAGCCCACAGCTAGATCCACTTTTTCCACTTTGGAAAAGGTCCACATGGAAAAAGTTCATGCACATAAGAAAAGAGGTTGGTCGACTAATGTAAGGAGATTGTCTATAACTCTCCTGTTCCCAGCATGGCAGTGCGCGGTGCACCAGGCCAACGCCAGGGAACTATCCATCAGGGCCAAAGTGATTAGAGCCTATCAGAGGGTGCTGGAGCAGTAACAACTTAGGCATAAAAATGCGAATTTTATAATAAAAGCCCCAGTAAAGGCGACGTGGTGCACATATCAAAAGGGGTTAAGCGACCCAGGTTTGAGGGAACCTGGGCAAACAAACGGTGCATGAGGGGAGAGCTGCAATGTACTTGCAATGGTAAAGGTAATGAAGTGCAAGACCTCCACAAAGAGGTTTGTGCACAGGAGCATTCAGAATATCATAAATTTTCAAAAACATAAATGGGAAAAGGTTTATTTTGGAAGTCTACCAATAAGAAATGTTGGTCAGGGAAAATGTATTTAAGCTCAGATGGGGAATTGGGGTGTAAAAGATTTACTCTAAGTTGATTATCAGTCATCAACCCAATAATCTTTTTACTGCGCAGGTTTGGTTTCCTCATGCACTTTTCAGTGTATAAAATGTATTTTCTGATAATAGTATGAAGACTATTATCCATAGTTGAGTTCAAACTATTATTTGGCCCAACGCTTTGGCCAGTACTTCCAATTAAATACATGATGAATCATTCTTGTAGGGATCTGTTCCCTATATTACTGTCCACTCAATCTTCATCAAGATCCCCTGATGACAGTCTCTCAGCCCAACACACAGTTGGCAGCTATCCCTGATTGTGGTTCCCTTTGTCTCTAGATCCCTGCTCAGATCTCTACTCTTCTCTCTATGAGTCTTCCAATTATTTTCTTCTGCAATAATATCCTTGAGATGAAACTTCACGCTGGATGCTGATAGTCTAACTATACACCAAATCAAAAATATTACTAATAATACTTTTATTAATGATAATAATATTGGTAATAATATTTTTATTATAGTGAATTTTAGGGAATTATATAATAGGGAATTCAGCTGTCTAACCCTTGGTTGACACATCTTTGATGAAACAGCAGCCATTGCCATTGAATCACCCTTTCTTGTCTTGGCAGATATGGTCTTCCCCATCCTGGCTAGGATTCTGTCATTGGACATCCTCAAGAACTCAAACAGAAAGAGTCAGAAACATGTCCCTAACGTTGACCTCTCAATCCAAGCAAACCAACCATAATTTGGCTAGTGACCTTCTTAGGTAATGGGACTTTTTACCCATTATGACAGGTCACTTCACCAACTGATCAATTCTCTAGTTGCAGGTGGCATCACTCGCCTCACGACTCAATATTCATTCCCAATCAGTCAGTGATGAAACCTGACCAATCCCAATTGGTACACCTGATAGTAAATCACTATCAGATGCCCCTATTTCTTTGGCCACTCCACCCAATGAGATATTAGGTATTCATCCAAATCAATCCCCAACAGATATGACCAGGAAAATATCCCAAAATCCCCCAAATGTAGTTCCTCTGAAATTTGGCCAACCAATTTCTGATTCACTTCGCCTTAGGGAATTTTCCCTAGTGACACCAGATAATCTAGCAGGCTGGGAATATAGGCAAAAATTCCAGCAAATCCCCCTCTTGCCTAGTTTTCCAGCGAGAAAAGGACCAGGGCATGAGAGCACCGCTTCAGACACCTGGTCAAATACTTCATTGGTTCAAGCGGAGTACACTTGCCAATACTCAACGCTGCTCAGGATGACCTTTGGCATATGGCATTCCTCCTCTTTCTCCTCGCTACCGCCTACTCAGAGCGCGGCCCCCATGATCTTCTGTCATGCCAGACTGATTGATTTACTTGTGACAATATTAGTCCCAGGATCCAGTTTTCCCCCATTTGGGCATATGACCCATTGTCATATTTAGGATTCTTAGTCTGGCATCCTTGAATTCCTGATTTTCTCCTTATCCTAGACAGGAGACTCTTGCCATCAATGTTTATTTTATGGCTTGATTAAGAATACTTATTTCTATTTGCCATCATTATTTTACTCATAATCTCTTAGCTATAAGTAATTTCTAATTTTTCCTTTGGAGAGCTTATCTTATTAATTTTGAGATTAATTTCCCCGAAATTGGAGCCTAATGGATTATAGAGTGCATAATGTCAACTTTTATATAAGTTCAACATCCCCCCTCTAGTCCTGCTCATATGTCAAACTCAGAATCCCGCTACCAGCAACTTCTTAACAGTCATCAGATTTGGACCTCTGCCTCTTCCAGCAGATGAGTCAAGGTGCTTGACGGAACCTCTTCTATGGTCCTTCCAGGACTCATATGCCTAGTCTGGCACAAGGGGCTAGTCTTTCCATTGAATTACCAAAAATGGTAACCAATCCCTCTGAAACCAGGCTTGCCATCATTTTGAACAACTCTTGGCCGACTCTTCCCTTGTAGTCAATTCCTGAGTTGGACTTCAAAACCCTCCTGGATTTAGCTCCTTTTGCTGATGCTCCAAACATCATCATCAATACTCTGGAGATCATGCTTGTCACTCTGGATTGTTCATTCTTGGCTGGGTCAGACTTGCTCCCTGAGTTCCTCTTCCAACTCAGTCAATTCTACAAACCCGCTGTACTGGTTTCTGAGCTTTCAATCGGGAACAGAATACACTTTGAGCTCCCCTATGCTGAACTCTGGGCCCAAGTCACTGAGGCTTTGACATTAGCGCTGAATCCCTCTGATCTGGACAACCTTCTGTATCAGGATACTGCCACTTATGCTCTCCACTTTGCTGGCCAAGTTCTTCAAAGTTGGTTGACAAAGCTTCCAGCCTTGCCTGGCTTCCATCAGTCATTCAGCTTTAGCTTCCATAAAGCCTGTAGTCATCATTTGCAGGACGCAATCTGCTCTCTGCACAACTACCTCTTCTCCAGAGCTTCTCATCGCTATCTTCTGTTGATGGCATTAATTGGGGGCATGGTTCAACAACCCCCTTCAAGTATTCCTTCTTTGCTGACAGCTCACATGTCCAGTGTCCTTGATGAAGCCCATTGGCAGGCGCTCAAGACAAATCTTCTGGCACCAGTGCCTTATTGGGATTACTCAGGGTTATTCACTGATTGCCTCTTTCTCTATTGCTGTTTTCCTCCCCACTCCAGGGTTTCACAATTGGCATCTTCCGACATTTCAAATTCCCTTCCCCTAGTTGTGTTTTCTCAGGGCTTGGCGTCCACTCAACAAACGTGGTTTCATGTAGGTCTCGCCCTTGCAAGTTTCCAATTGCATATCAATTTTGATGGGCTGTTTCTTCCTACCGCAACCATCCTCCCTCCCCCAAGAGGTGACATAGGTGGAATCATCCCCATACTGAGGATAACCAATAAAAATAAAAATTATAAAAAATACATTGGTTTTTTTCTATGCATTTAAAATCTTTTTTCCCAATATTTTTATCAATTTTTTATCTTTATTCTTTTTTTCTTATGGGACTTGACCTTGTTTTGGTTCAGAGGTCCTTCTTTTCCCTCAAACTGGGTCCTGGGTACTTAAACCTGCCAGTTTTTCATGGTTCAGAGGTCCTTTTTTTTAACTTGACCTAATCATCAGGACATGACCAACTTAATGGTTCATTGGTCCTTCAGGAACTCTTTTATTATTTTCTCCAATCCAACGCTTTAGATACTTAGCGTGGACTTAATTTACTACTCTTCCATCCAAGAAATTCTTGATGGAATAAGCATTGGTTGCCATTTTGGCGATTACTTTAAATAGACCCAACCACAGCAAATCCAATTTGTTTCTTCATTTAAAGCCATGTGTATTGCAATAGGCAACTCTTTCTCCTATTTATAATTCTTCTAATGCCAGTCAGTTCTTGTCATCCATCAATTTTGCTCAAGTCCTTTTCTTCAAGGTTTTATTAAATTCTTGCAATTGCATATCAATCAGGATACTTGTCAGTCAGTTCAAGTATTGTTTGGTACTCATCCCCAACTTATGTTCTACTACCAAATATAATATTGATGGCAATGTGGCCTTCCACCCATATAGTAATTCAAATGACATCTTTCCCATCACCATATGATGACTTATGTTGTAGGCGAATGTCACCAAGCTCAGGTACATTCCCCATGCAGAAGTTCTCCCTGCAACTAGCTTCCTCAGCATCTTGGCCAGCATCCCTGTTGAGTAATTGACTGGACCTAATTGTTGGATATTTGATAGGGACATAATAATGTTAGCATGCTTAAAACATATTATGGATCATATCAGATATCAGTGATTATGGACCAGGTATATTCTAAGCTTATGCAAAGCTTAGTGTTAGACATTCTCTTTCTTGACTTAAGAAAAAGAATGTTGGAAGTATTAGGGCTCCCAAATCTGCCATTATGATTGGCCCATCTCCTAGCTGACCATCAACTAATATTGAGGTTAACAATGATATAAGTATAAATAGCAAAAAAACCTTGGCAGATTCTTGGTGGAATCCTAATCAACAGAAAAATATGATTTACCATAAAAATTGGCTTAAAAAAGGTAAATACTAACAGTAGAAATACTCTGACTCCTCAGTCAAATATAAGGAGTATAATATTGCATGGATCCAAACCTTCACAAGGCAAGAAGATTTTACCTATTGATGATTGGGTGCAAGTTAACCAATCATTATCTGAGTCTAACCACCATCAAGGTGAAAAGATTTTACTCGAGGATGATAGGGTAACAATAAGCCAATCATTACCATCTGAGTCCATCCATCACTGAGTTACTCAATCAATACCAGTCAAGTCTGACCACCACCGAGGTGAAAAGATTTTACTCACTGGTGATTGGATATAATTCATCCAATCGTTACCACATGGGTCAGTTTTGCCTCAAAAATTTTCATCTTCAATCTTATAGGCTAAAAACCTATATTCCCTAATTTAGACAACTGAGCTTTGCATTCTTTTACCTTGAATATTGATGGTCTCAAAAATTGAACTAGTTTAAATAGAAAAGGCTAGTATTGACAAGGGGGCCTTTCTTGGTTTTGCTGCGCTTATTATAATAAAAAACATAAAAACTATAAAAAGGTATTATTTTATACTTTTATTAAAAAGTAAGTTTCTCTCTCTGAGAAATTATTTGTGGCCTCCATTTGTGGATCCCACACTTAGGATCCGCGGCCTATCAATTTCACTTAATATTATTTGACTACTATGACATGGGCTTGAGAGCTTTGTTGGTTAGGTCAGACTTAAATTAAGTTTTGACTTAATAACTTGGACATGTGGGCTTTATTGGTCTATGTCAAAATTAGTTAATAATGTCAGTTGAGTTTTTGATCAAATTAATTACTAATTAGTGATATGAATCACCTTGGTATGTGCTGCCAATTACATGTGAAAGTTAATTGGTTCAGCTATTTTAATGACATGTCCAAAATGCCTCTTGAGAATGATGACAGTGTTCACTCTGACCCTGAGGCTGAGCATGATGCCCTGAGTTGAAGTATTTTTAGACGTTCTTACAAACTTTTTATGTGGCCAAGTGCCACTGAAAATGAGATGTTATGGGTAAGATGTGGTGAACATCAAACCCTATTTAAAACCAAAAGTTGACACTAAAAAAACATTCAACTACTGGACTTGTTTATAATTTAATCTATAAACTTTTTGCATTTAGTACTTTCTTTTGTATTAGTCAATTTTTACTTGGTATCAGTAGGATCAGGGCAGCGTGCCATCATTCAAGTAAAATGATAGGGTATATGAATTAAGTGCTACCAAGAAGTCATATCTTAAATTTTAAACCACCATCCTGTCTATTGTCTCCACACAATAGACGCCTGATGCTTTACCCTACGCTTGGAGAAGAACCAGACCTCTGAAGCAGAACCCAAAATTCAACAAGTGGTACTCATGGCTGGGACCGCAGATGGTGACTGCGCTGAACAGGGGAGCAATCTAATCAATTATTCAGACCCAATGAGAATACTGAAATGACTGTATCCCAGATTATTTGGAAGGATGAATACACCAGAAAAATCAATTACTGGAAAACACAATTTGAGGACCAACGGGCAAAAAATGAGAAAAAAATAAGACTCTATTGATCATCTTAATCTACAGATCAATAATCTCAATGATGATGTTAATGTTATTAATGAGTCAAATAATAATCTCCATGGAGAATTGAACCAGTGCAAGAAGGCCATAAAATAAAAGAACCAAGTGATTTCCACCTTGCAGCTACAAGCTACTAGCCTGAATGAGGAAATTGTGAAATTAAAATTAAAAAACTGAAATCATGTCAATTGGGAAAACAAAATCAATGAGCGAATTTGAGCTCTGGATGATGGGTGTTGTCAGTGTGCTACAACCCAATTGACTGGAAATTCTTCCAAATATTATGAGGACAAAGCTTCAGAAATAGCTACTGAAATGGACGCTGGGCCATGTCAACAACTGCTATTACCACATTTGTCAAACGCTTTGAAATGGCCATGCATGGGGCCAGCGACCGCAACAAAGCAGCCACCATGATTAACTGCTTGGATGAGTGGAGCATTGAGTTGATTATGCCTCACATTAACAAAAATCCAACATATGCCAAAGTCAAGGAGGCCGTGCTTCATGAATTTGGAGGTCCAGAACGGATGTCAACCAGAAAATCCAAGTTTATGAACATCAGCTTTAAGAAAGATGAAGCAATTGACAATTTGTGGATTGATTCTATCACAAAGCTCAAGTTCTCTTAGGCGCATGGGCTATGGTCAATTTTGACGCCAAGATTGCACTAGAGCATGCAGTAGAACCTTACCCTAATCTATCAAACACTCTATTGCCTGCTTTCATGCAAAACCTTGCAACATCTGAATTGGTTGACTATTTGCACAGATGCTCAAAAAATTATGGCCCTCCTAATACTGGTTACAGATTGGGAACCGCTGCCTTTGCTGGAAAGCCCTTCAAAACCAATAAGAAGATTGACAGTAATCCGCCTGTAAGAAATGAGCAAAACTCAAATGCAAGAGCCCCACAGCCAGTGAGTGAAATTACTTGCTTTAATTGCAATTGTAAAGGTCACTATGCTTCCCAATGCCATCAGCAAAATGTCAACATAGTCCTTCCCAATACCATGCAGGAGGAGGGAAAAGAACAAGCACAATAGATGTGGGACGCTCTATTGTGCCTAAGACACTAGTCCCACCTGATCAACAAGAAAACAATGGCCATGGGGCCTCATTTAACAATGAAATCAATTCTATTTTAGTATCAAATGAAGATTCCTCAAACGTACATGCGGTAACTCGCTCCCAGAGTAAGGTTGTCATACCTGAAGCCTCTGAAGTAGTCGCTAAACCCTATGTGCAACAAATACTTGAGAATATTCCAGCTGATGGGCTGAGCAATGCAGCAGATACCCCAAGCCTGAAAGGGGTCAATATAGCAATGCCAATCAACACATTCATCAATGAATGTCCCAGTATTGGGAATACTCTGAAGCACACTCTTAACTCCCTGGATTCTTCCCATATTCACTTAGTAAACTCTATTGATTCTTACTACTCTGAGTGCACTTATGTGGATATTCTGGTCAACAAGGTTAAAGTTGTAGCTATTGTTGATAGTGGAGCACCTGTAAACATTGTTTCCATGAAGCTGGTTAAGAAATTGAAAATAGCTCCAGACATTGACCATCATCAAGAATATGGGACCGCAGGCCTTAACAGCACTAAGAGTGAAGGAGCTTACAGCGCTTTGCCACTGCAATTTGGAGCTTTGGTAGTAGCTGCACCCGCTATAGTGCTTCCAAACGCCAATTATGACATATTAATTGGAACTAGTTTTTTAAGGACCTATGGGATCTCATGCAATTTTAAAGAAAACATCTTGACAATATTGGGCCAATCACTTCCAATTTATTACTCTCACAACAATATGAAGCCCACAAGCCATCATAGAAATTTTATCAATATATCTTATGCTGATGGGATAATACCAGTAGGGTATATTCAGCGGGGGAATCAAAGCTGCCCCATGCCAACTGCCATAAACAAAAATTGAGGAATACCTCTACATGTGAATAAGGATGTGACAATAGCTCCAGGCCATCAACTGGTTATGAGGACTGGGACCACACTGGATATTCCAGAAGGACTGTATGGGGAGGTTGTATCCCCATGGCATCATTCTCAAATGGAACCTAGTGTGGCGCCTGGAATACTTATACTGGGGCACGGAGAGATTGATGTCTTACTAGCAAATTTGACCAGCTGAAATATTAAGGTCAAGAAATATCAAGTAGTCACTTTTGTGCATCTGTTTCTGAGGGACAAGTTAATATCAGCTGTCAAATTTGGTGACTTATCTGAGTTCAGGCTTACTGACTGAAACCCTTGGGGCACATACTGTAATATCTTGAGAATCATTTACCAGATTATCAGAACAACAGAAGGATGAAGCACTAGAGTTGTTTGAATGATACTCCAAAATTTTCATAGTTCCTATTTTGTATAACCATGTTTAAACCAGCTGTCACATTCTTCTGAATTTTCTCTACTTTATCAAAAGAATGAACCTTCAGTGCCACCTTCAGATTATAATTATCTAACCTATTCACCAGATTTAGCTCTGTCTGACTTCTTTCTGTTCTCTAATCTGAAGGTGGCACTGAAGGTTCATCCTTTTGATAAAGTAGAGACAATTTAGAAGAATGTGACAGCTGGTTTAAACATGGTTATACAAAATAGGAACTATGTACATACCTTTTAACAATTGTTTTAGCAATATAAATATGTATAGAGAGGGAAAGGTTGTATATTAAATTATGATAAAAGAAAGTTTATTTATTTGTAAAGTTGTGTCTTTAAAACGTTAGTCCCAGAACTTTTTGAATGCACTGTATATATTGATCTAATTAGATTCTAGAAACTAAAGGTTTACCCCATATCATATTAGCCAACCAGTAAAATTTTATCTATAACATATGTAGCTAATTAGTAAAATTATTTTATTAGCATTTTGATCTGTTATCTAATAAATCTAATTTGATTAACAATGATTTTAGGTTTGATCTAATATTTTAAGTTTTATTTTATATATAGAGAGCTAATCAGATAAATTTTAGATGCCTTACTGTTATCTAATAGATCTAATCTAATTAAAAATAGTTTTAGTTTAGATTTAATAATTAGTTTTTTAGTCTTCATCATATATAGCCAATTGGATAAATTTTAAAGATTTACTATTATCTAATTGATCTAATCTAACTTAAAATTGGTTTTAGTTTTGATCTAGATTTAAAGGTTTAGCCTATATCGTATGTAACTAATTGGCTAAACTTTATAAGTTTGATCATTTAACTTTATTTAATTGATATAATCTGATTTCTAAACAGTTTTAGTTTTGTTCTGATACAGGTGTAGCTGATCAGTAAAATATCTATTAAAATACTTTAAATTTTGTTCTTAGTAACCTAATATGATTTCAGTTTATTTATAAATTTGATCTATAAATGTGGCCAATTCAAATGACATATCTTAACTTTTGTTCTTAATAGCCTAATTTGAACCATCTAGTACTAAAAAAAATAGCCTAATTTGATCTCAGAATATTTTTATACTTGATCTAACATATCTCACTCCTAGCCAATTTTCCCAGTTTTGCTTGGCTTTATAATTTAACACATAATTCTGATCAAAATTGCTTTAGTTTTTATATAGGTAGATGGTCATCAATAAGTTTAGAAACATTAAACCTATCATATTATCCACCTACCAACTACTCACCCAAAACTTATTAAACTATCAAATTAACTAAATTGTCAACCATTTACTGAAACTATTTAACCTATTGAATCAACCTAAAACCACCAACCACTCATCCAAAACCAATTGAACTTATAAATATCTTCAACCCCATGGGCTAGGACAAGCACAGTAGTGGCCCATAGCTCACCAGCCACGAGGGCAACAGCGAAGCTATTAGTCCGAGTGGCTCGAGCATAGCGGGCGGTGGCACAGCCTTTAGGCTGTGTCAATGCGAGCTCGTAATCACCCCCTACCCAAAGTTCATCTACCGGGATCGAACTTGGGAGGCAGTGGTCATTGAGTCCATACTCTACCACTGGGGTACCCTCCCCACGTTGGCTTATATTGTTAATCCATTTGTAGAAAAGGTTAGATCTAAAAACCTAGTGTTTAACTAAACCAATGGTAACAAATTTATTGGAGTAAAATTCACTCAGAGATCTATTTAGTAGATCTCTTTAAGAAGTTGCTTAGTAAGCACCTATGAACCATAAAGATTCCATACCAAACCTTTAAAGGTGTACCTTTAGGGATTTTTGAGTTATTGCCATGAGTTAGCAATCAGTCGGTCAATCAGGAAGAGCTCTGATACACATATAAACAAATAGCTATAGAAAGAGACATCTCTTTTAAACATATCAATACCTTAAGACATTCAACGATGTCCACATTGAACTATAATAGCATCTTTGACTTCTAACTATTGGTCATATGCATTTGGGCCGAATTTCCATAATTTAAAGTACTTTATCCTATTTGTAGCAATTATTTAGATACTCAGTTTTGAGTACGAGATTAAAAGTGTGTGCCACTTTCACTTTGATGGCTGGGGTTATATGGGCTTGTATAGGCTTAGATTGAGTTTTAGTATGCATAGAGTATATGATCGGTTTAATATATATGTTTTATTAATTCAAGGCAGAATGACTTGAAGATAAAGCTTGGACATGGTCAATCAGTTTAGGCTTTAGTCAAGTGCAAACCAATAGAAAAGTTGGTGCAGAGGGCTGCCATGATTAACTCACCACAACTTAGCAAAAGTGTTAAAATGAGGTTATAAAATTAAGGATGATTTAACCTTGAAAAGCTCATCTAAGTAGCTATAACTGATAGCTAGGGTTAGAATCGACAATGTGGCTAGTTTAGTACACTGCAAATTAACGTAGGCTGTGGCTGGATAAAGTATAGGTGATGATTTTGTATAAAATAGGGTGGAAAGGGTTAACTATGGACTAAAGATGAATAACGAATCGACCCAATTATATATAAGGTGGATTTAGATCGACGTCTAAACTGAAGGTCTGTTTTGCCCCTTCTTTAGGTGGGCTTCAGATCAGTTTTGGTCCTAAAAGGATAATTTCAATTGGACGATCTTTAAACAGTTTAATCCACAGGTTTGATAAACTTGAGTAGCCAATGTCGTACCTGAAATTAGCCACAAAAAAGAAAGTTCGAAGGGGGCGCCCACGAGGCAATCAATGAACAAGGCGCACTTGGCCATTAAACAAGTCAACATGTAGATACAAATTTTAAACAGTTTATTTAATAAATTAACGAAGCGGAGGGGAATTAACCAGGTTATTTGTTCTTAAAAAGGGACTTTAGCTTTTCGAACCTTGATGGGGGACAGGGCGGCTCATCGGAAAGATCTTCGCTGTCATATTCGGTGTGATAGATGTTAGTGTCGGGAGCAAAGTTTCCGTCATTTAGATCCTTGAACAGTAAACCGACTTGATGGTTCGTACTTATGGCGTTGTGTACTCGGCGACATTCCTCGAGGGCAGCAGCGCATGGGGCCAACCCAAAATCCAAATTCCGAGGGACGACTCCTCTCCTAAGCTGGACGCAAATCTCACATTCATTGCAAAGATGGCTCATTGCTAGCAATTCAATCTGAGCAAAGGTATATATATTATGAGTGGATACTGCGACGCATCTATTGATCCACCTATCATTGGTGAAGTAGCGAATTATTAGTAATGGCTCATCAGTTTTATTTGAATTTTGATTTTTTAATCATCGACCGAGTTATCCTTGTTCTAGCCTTAGGAATTTCACTGCATCAGCTCCGGTTATTAACCGAAGTTGAGTACGCTTTTAACTTGATATTTATTAAATGTCCCTTAATTCGATCCGCCCTGATCCGGAAATGAGTCAAGCTAACACGATCTATATGTATGAACGGCATCCAAATTAGATAATTACTCTTAATCTTAGCCAATAGGATTGAGAGTATCGCTGCATCAAAAGCACAATTAAGCCTTTAAATAGACTGCATGTTGATATCTCTTATCGAGTCGGCCTACCTCGAATAAGCTGATATCTATTATCTTTATTCGAGGCAAGGCGATCAGGGGACGGACATTGTCGAAATCTGATATCTAGTACCGTAGTTAAAATTCCTTATTTAACCACAGCTGTTACTAGAACACTCCTTTTTCCCATGAGCTAGCTTATTACTCAACTTACATTCCTTACTGGAATAAAGATAAGCTGATTGGATCAAAACGTCGTTTGCTGGTACGCAGATCGGAATGCATATTTTCTCTACTTCAGCTAACATTTCGTCAGTCACGTGGGATCAATCCGTGCTTAATATTACCGCAAGTAATGTAAACTTGAGAAGAGAACTGTTGCTTTATTTGAACCACCTTAATTCGTTTTTGCCAGGTAAATAAGATGAATAATTATTCGACTCGCTTCGATCCGATTGGCTCACTTTTCACTTTCTAGCAACCTCGTTTAAATAATTGGTCGAATCAATTGATCTGTAACACTATTCGTTTAACT
Source organism: Massospora cicadina (assembly GCA_022478985.1). Taxonomy (NCBI): domain Eukaryota; kingdom Fungi; phylum Entomophthoromycota; class Entomophthoromycetes; order Entomophthorales; family Entomophthoraceae; genus Massospora; species Massospora cicadina. The sequence continues at coordinate 8,063 of JAKSZP010006839.1, read as the reverse complement.
CTGGATTATTAATAAGAGCGTTGTGGAGTTGAGGATTCAAATAAACTATGCCAGGAGTGCACACAGCACCTCAAATATACTGGAATTCCAAGCCATCAAGGTGAATGCTTCTGGATCCCGCAGTGCAATCTGGCCCAATTCACTAGATGCTCATATCCTAATAAGCTTGTAATCTATAATATATTTGCCAAAGCCCACTCACCGACTCATCACTGTATCTCAACAATGACAAGGCCTAGAAAGATAAAACTTTATATAGATATTCACTAGATACTGTAGATGTGTAATAAGATAGGGTTTGACAAAATTTCAAAATTTAAGGGGGTTTTGGAGGGGTCAAAGTGACCAAATATTCTTATAAGAAATATATGACAGTTAATATTTCAATATTTTAAGGTACTTTTTATAGTACATGTTGGATAATTACAAGTCTAATATTTTGAGAAGAGTGTCTTGGGTGATAACAATGATAATATTGGCCAAAAGTGTCATGGAAACAGCAAATTAATTTTATACCAGCCTGCCAGTTTAGGTGCTAAAACACCCAAATGGTGATCCTGAATGCCAGAGGCATGCTGCATAAATGACTGTTATAATGTGAACAAATTTTTCCAATGAGTGCCCATGGGCCATAGCTGCGAATATGAACCTAGTGATGAACCAGGCAAACATAGCCCTGGGGCCTGTGGGTTTTTGAAAAAATTAAATCAGAATTGGTAGTTTGAACTTTATAATGAGATTGATTTTGGGATATAGGATTTTATTAAAAGTGTAAGAGAGAAAATAAATTGTTGATTTCCTCAGTATGCTACAACTGATTAAATAGATGATTGGATTTAAGGAATAGCTTAGAAAAGCTTGGGATTGGGGCCCTCAAAATTTGATCTAAACCAGTAAACTTTGAGCAAAGGGGGAAATGGGAATGAACCTAATTGGAATTGACATCAAAAGAGTCAGCGGTGGACTAAGTCACTGCCAATTTGGCCTCAGATGCTCAAATTGCAGTTTTACCATTTTTTTAATGGTTAGCATGATGGCATCTCACCTAATGAGCAATGGGAACCTCCCAGGGCCACCCCACATAGGGGTGGTCCCAAAAGGTCAGGAACAGGTTTGGGATACCCAACTTTCCCAAACTAGTCACTTTGGTGTCCGTTCAGCCAAATGGTATTCTTCAAGTGATGATCCTGGTATGAGAGGTGAGAATCTTAAGTTGACGACAACTTTTAACAATGACCTGATACCATTGATAGATTTTACCGCAGTTTCAACATCAAGCATTCTCATCTTAGTAGGTACAAGCCCATCAGTCATTTTTTCTAAAGATTTGAAGGCAGATTTCAAATTGACAACAACATTTTTCAATGACCCAATGCCATTGGTGGGTTTTGCTAGGGATTTGACCCTAAACACATTTGTTTTGGCAGATACATTCCTGTTAACTCTGTTTTCAATAGTTTTGAAGTGTTTTTGAACTGAAAACATCATTTCTCCGTGGCTCAATACCACTGTCAGGTGTGACTGAGGGTTTGACCTCTGATACTCCATTACCTGAATGTGCACACCTGTTGGGCCTCGTTACCACGGGTGTATGTTTTCCAGATATTTTAGCGCAAATTTTTCAATTTTCTATACTAATTTAGCAGAAGAAATTGTGGGGACAGGTGGGGAAATTTTCAGAGGGATGGCTGTTACCCAACGCTCATCTACCACATGGGTGAGATCACCCTGTGTGATGAGAGGGACAGCTGCCCACTTAGGACCCTTCTTAGTGGGGAATGGGAATACTGCCCAATTTAGGCAGAGGGTTGCTCCCCAAGACTTACAAAAAGACCCAGGCTGATTCTTGATGGAACCCCTCAAATCAGGGTAATACATTTATAAATGCTTGTCAGCCAAATAGAACGAGTTTGGGTAGTTAAATTGCACTGACTATGCAGAAAAATCAGGGAGTCTATCAGAGGTTCCTCAGCCCATTTCTAATTTACTTCAAACACCTAAGCAGGGACCATGTCATGGTTAAATGACATTATAGTGGGGACCAACCCCAAGGATAAGGCTGGGTGACAGGAGGCCCAGAAGGTGAAGCTTCAGGCCCTTTCTGACCTCAGGCACACAGTAGACCAACGCTGGGTACAAACCAAATATGCCCAGGTTGGTATTAGTGAGGTGCCTAACACCCAGCACCTTGCATCAGATCAGGCATTAAAATGGACAGTTTACTCTATTAACGCTAATGGTTTAATTTGGTTAGTTGAGGAACAAGGTTTCAAAACCTGTTTCATCTATGAAATTACTTCTTCAGGTCAGATACAACTTCAATTGATTACTTGAGTGAAGTCAGTGTTGGTGTATTCTATCAATTTGGATAGGAGTGTCTGCCTATTGGTGAATTGGTACTTAGGACTACTTTGGCAGACCCAAATTACCTTGACAATATTTATAGTTGATTTTTGTGACCAACATTCCTTGTTGGTCGACTTCCCAATAAAATTTCCTGTTTTACATTTTGTTTATGATATTTCAAATGATCCCGTGCTTGAACCCCCTTGAGGAGGTCTTGTGCTCCGTTAACCTTGCCATTTTAAATACAATCAAGCTATCATCTAGTGCACCATTGGTTCACCCAGGTTTCCTCCAACCTGGGCCTCATAACCCCTTTCTCTTTGTGCACCACGTTGCTTTTGGTAGGTTATTTATTATAAAAATCGCACTTCTCTACTTAAGTTGTTATAGCTCCAGCACCCTCTGCTGGGATAATAACTTTCATACTAACAGCTAGTTCCCTGACGTTGGCCTTGTGCACCATTCACTACCACACTGGGAACAGGAGAGTTATAAACACTCTCCTTACATTAGTTGACCAACCAACTAAATTTATGTGCACAAACTTTCTCTGTGTGGGATTTTTCTGAGATGTAAATGGTGGGCGCCAGCTGTGGGTTTTGGCTGTGGTCAGCCGCACCACTGTTTCCTCTTTTTCCTGAAGATTGGAGTAACTTAGCGTTATTATGGTTGCCTCCAACTGGAAAGTATCCACCCTTCATGCTCGTACCTGGTGAATATGGATTCTTCAAAGTCTGAAAATTGTGATTCCCTGACTTTTCACCAAAATTACCAATTTCAATTTTAATAAACTGGGTTTTCCTTTAACAGCGTATTCAGATAATTTCAGCAAAATTGGTGCAGATGGCCCTGGGGGTCTTGGCCTTGGATATCATCAGGCATTCCATTGCTGTTATGAAAATAGGGTCATTTGCATCTAAAAATGCGTTTTATAACAAAAGCATTATGTATACCTCTAAATCATATTTGCTCTCTCATGGCTCAGATAAGGAACCTATTCCTGTGTACCAAATTACCCCAGAAAATCCCCGTTTGACCTCTTTTATGATTTTAAGCACTCAGGAAGTTTAAAGGGAACTGCGTTTACAATATGAAAATATTTATGCCCCTGCTGAAGATATGATAGGATATGTGGCCTCAGTAGTAAGAGTGGCCAAGTATACCTCTCCATTATTTAATTTAAAATCATACCAGGGTGACATGTTAATGCCAGATGAAGAGTTTGGTGGTGATTTACTGGCGTTTTTGGCTTTAAATTAAGACCATTCCGGGTATTTTCTACTGACTTCTATCCTTTCTCCCCTTTAGGGAATACTCATCACCACTATTTTGGTGGATACTAGTGCAACTAAAAACTTTATGGACCAGAGCCTAGCTGACTATCTTGAGCTGAGTTAAATGCCAGGTGGTATGGTTAGGGGAGGGGCGTCCCAAGGTATTCCCACTCTAAAGATCATTGGGACAGTGGATTATCAGGTTGGCAATACCACTTGTCTGATCACTTCAGTGCTATCAAAAACCTCTTTCCTCTATCATTTTGGGTGTGGAGTGGTGGCGGAAGTTTGATGTTAGAACCAACTTGAAAGGAGAATACCCTATCCCTAACATTAAAGAATGATCACACATTAATTGTTCCTTTTTCTGAGGCTAACTCCCAGGGTGACTTGCCCCACTGGCCCCACTTTCACACCCTTAACCTTTCCTCTATGCTGAAGCCCACTGTAGTGGTTTCCTACCTTCTTGTTTGGAGGGTTTGGAATCTTCCTTTGATGCAGCTTCAGATGATGCACTATCTGATCATTCCAATATGACTGTGGCTTCAAACTCACTGTGGATCTGGTGCATATTTCTTTTCCCATTTACACATTGACCATCCGAGAAGAAGAGGCGTTAGATGTGTGGTTGAAGGAGCAGTTAGCCAAAGGCGCTATTTTTCAGTGTACTTCCCCTGTATGCTCCCCATTTCTCTTTGTTGAGAAGGCTGATGGTACTTTATGCCTGTGCATAGACTATGGGAATCTCAACAGTGTCACTGTACCTGATCTACATCCCATCCCTTTAGATTCTCAGATTGCGCGTTATGTGGAGAAAACTAATGTTTTCTCTAAGCTGATTGCCTCAATGCATTTAATTAGATTTGGATTAAAAAAGGACAAGAATGGTTAACTGTATTCCAGACCAAAAATGGATTTTCCAGTTTTGGTCATGCCCTTTGGGCTTAAGAATGCCCCTGATGTCTCTCAACGCCGCATTGATGCAGTGTTGGGGGACTTTTTAGGGGTATGCGCGGTTGCCTACATGGATGATAACCTGGTGTTTTCCCCAGATCATGAGTCCAATAAAGTACACCTTCGGCAAGTGGTGGAGAGGTTAAAGGCAGCCAGCCTAACGCTGAAGATAAGCAAGTGTGAGTTTTAAGTCCCAGGTCACTTTTCTGGGCAACGTCATGCTTGACTAAGGACACATGATAACTCCAGACAAGGAGAAGGCTATTTGTGAGTAGCCCCCCCCCTCAGCCAAAGAATTGAGGAGATTTTGGGGACGTGTACGTTCCTCAAGAAGTTCACACCCAATCTTTCCGAGGTGGCACCACCCTTATATAAGGCTATCGGTGCAAAGGTGCTTCAGTGGTCCTCCGTTTTGGAGGATGCTTTCCAAGCAGTTGAAGTTCACCCTGCTGTCCACATTTGTCCTTCGCCATGTTGACCCCTCAAAAGAGTTCATTGTGTCTACTGATGCCTCCAACTTCGCCATAGCTGCTGGCTTGTTACAAGTAAGTGAAGATGGGATAGAGCATCCGGTGGGATATTTTTCTAGGAAAATGTCTTTGCCTGAGTTGATTACGCCGTTTATGACAAGGAGTTACAAGAGTGTGGTGGAGGCGCTGACATATTGGCGTCACCACTTGCATGGCTCTACCCAACCATTCTGTGTATGTACAGATCACTGTGCTTTGCTGTACTACCGCGCCCCTCATGTCCTAACCCCATGGAAAACCCGTTGCATGAGACCCTTGCCCAATTTGCATTCTCTTATGAGTTCACCAAGGGCAAGGATAATAGTTTGGCGGATGCTTTGAGCCGCAACCCTGCTTTAGCTCCTGATCCTAAGGAGGTAGAAGTTCATAACACACAGTTGATGATTCCGCCAAATAAAATTGTGTCCCAACTTCCCTCTCCCCCGGCCAATGGGCCAGCACTTGCACCTCTGAAAAATGAGGAATATGGTATGTTCAGAAAAATGGTCATTTCTCAGCCGCTATCAGCTGAATATACTATGATACTTGTTAAGAGTGCTTTGAATCAAGAGGACCTATCCAGGGGTTATTAAGTAAAGGATGAGATGGTGTGGTTTCAGGGGCGCCTATGGGTTCCTGCTGGACCACTGCGCCTGGAAATCATCTGGGACCATCAGGATGGACTCTTCGTTGGTCATCCTGGTAAAGCAAAGACCTTGTAGTTAATACGGCGCACCTACAATTGGAAGGGCATGCCTGCTCAGGTGGGGCGGTGTTGTAAAGAGTGCCTGATCAACAATCAGATGAAACCCAATTGGCAACCTTTAGCAGGGTTGTTGGTACCAGTTCAAAAGGCTGAAGGCCCTGGACTTCCCTATCAGTGGATTTCGTTGTGGAGCTACCTGTCTCTGATGGTTATGATGCCATCATGGTGGTGGTGGACCAGTTTACGAAGTTTGCCCACTTCAATCCCTGCAGAATGACAATAACTGATGCTGAGATGGCCAGGTTCTTCGTCACACATGTGTTTGCGCTTCATGGGGTTCCTCAAGAAATAATTAGTGATTGGGGAGCCCAGTTCACCTCCATCTTTTGGGAAGAGGTGTGTAAGACTCTTCAGATCCACCCCTGCCATTCAACTGCTTATCATCCCCAATCAGATGGGCAGACTGAGCGAGTGAATCAGTGCTTGAAACAGTTTCTGCGGTGTTGCACCGCCGCAGTTCATTCAGATTGGGTTTCTCACCTTCCCATGGCCCAGTTTAACTACAACAACGCCTTGCACTCTTCGATCAGTTGTTCCCCTTTTTTGCCAGCCATGGCTTTAACCCTGCCTTTAACATGGAGCCCATCTGTGGTTCCAAAGTCAAAGCGGTGGTGGACTTTTCTAAGACCATCAAGAAGGTCCATCAGGGGGTTTCCACAAGTTTGGAGGCGGCTATGCTAGTTTATAAGGAGAACGCTGATGGTAAGCGCTGAGTGAGTCCAGCGTACAAGGAAGGTGATCTCGTGATGCTTGATGCTCGTAACATCCCTATCAAGCAGCCATGCAAAAAGCTGGTTCCAAAGAGGATTGGTCCTTACCGCGTTGTTAGAAAGGTGGGTCATGCCTCATACCAGCTGGATCTTCCCTCTGCATTTTGGATCTTCTTCATATTTCATGAGAGCAAATTAATGTTGTTCAAGGGCCCCAACCTGAGACTCCCAAGGCTTATCTCGTGGATGAGGCGCCATAGTGGGAAGTGGAGGAAATAGTAGCCTCCTGCCATGTTAAAAGATGACTCAAGTACCTGGTATCCTGGAAGGGGTTTGATGCGGCTGAGAACAGTTGGGTGCCAGCATGTGACTGTGTACATGCCCAGGACCTGATTTACTCATTCCATAATCTTTTTTCTGAGGCTGCATGATCAAAGTCCAAGCCAGCCGTCGCTGCTATGAAGTTGTCACTTGCACTAAGAACTTCTCCTTAGTGAATGCCCCTGGAGGGGAATGGAGCCCAAGAAGGAGGATTGGGTAATGTCATGGCTGAACAACTTGATAGTGGGAACCAACCCCAAGGATAAAGCTGGGCGACAGGAGGCCCAGAAGGTGAAACTTCAGGCTCCTCCTGACCTTAAGCACACATTAGATCAACGCTGGGTACAAGCCAGATATGCCCAGGTTGGTACTAATGAGGTGCAAAACGACCAGCCCCTTGTGTTGGCCCATGCGTTAATATGGGCGATCTACATAACAAACAAAGATGGTTCAATTTGATTAATTGAATAAAGGGGTTATGAAACCCATTTGAGTTACAAAATTATGAGCTTGGGTAGAATACAGCTTCAATCGATCACTCTATTGAAGACAGTTTTGGTATATTCTACCAAATCAGATGGGAGCATTTGCCTATTGGAGCATCAAGGCTTGTGCCTGCTTCCACAGACCCATAATTACCCCGACTTAGTTTAAATATGTTTTTCATGACCAACACTCCTTGTTGGTTGACTTTTCACAATAAACTTTCCCGTTTCCCCATTTTTAATTATGTTACCTCAAATGATCCTGTGCGCGGACCTTTTCGAGGAGGTCTCATGCTACATAAACTATTCCATCTTGAAAATGATTAGGTTAACCCCTTGTGCACCATTGGGTCATCCAGGTTCCCTCCAACCTGGTGCGCCTACCCCTTCTTACCCTGTGCACCAAGTCACTTTTGTTTGGATTTTGGTTATTAGATTGCACTTCTATACTTAAGTTCTTATTGCTCCAGATCCCTCTGCTGGGCTCTAGTAACTTTTGTACTGATGCCTAGTTCCCTGTCGTGAGACCTGTGCACCAAGCGCTTCCACGCTATGAACAGGAGAGTTATAGACACTCTCCTTACATCTACTACCTTAATATCAGGCACTTAATGCGGAGGTATATATGAAGTACTGTGACGCAAACATGGCATCTCTTTCCAGAAGTCTCACAGTCAGTCAAGCAACTAACGAATTCC